>JAJPUD010011462.1:23352-49815 GCA_023553655.1 Myrmecobius fasciatus | reverse complement strand
CATGTATGTATGTATATATATATATATATATATATATATATATATATATATACAGAGAGAGAGAGCTATAGATGTATATATGTGAACATGTATACATGAATGAAGAATGAACAAAGAAAAATTTGGTAATGATAATTGCATTATCTCATAAGTTAATGGGATAAAAGTACATTACAAATATGAAAGCTTTATATTATATATGTGATATTTCAGTCAGTTATTTATTGTTATTTATCTTTTTGTTCTTTGTGCATAAATTTATTCTTTTTAAAAAGTATATTTGATTCATTTGCTCATTAATTATTTATTAGCATATCATTTAGACCCAGAATTCTGCTTCCAATGGCATAAGGAACCTCTTTTTTGGAAACTCATTCCATTGAAATAAGACAATAAATTTACTTATTCAAAGTCCCAAATGTGAGATATGGAAGTAAGAGAATAAATTACTGGCCCATCTTTAGAAAGACAGAGTAAATGCTAGTCAAAAGGGAAACTCAGTTCCTTGTGACAGCAATGGTAGTGCCATACGTACCATTCCCCCTTCTTTGCTAAATTATCATCAAAGTTAGAAATATCTTGTTATTTTGAATGCAGATTTTAGTTAACATGATGGACAAAAATAACGAATACCTATCTTAAAAGGAAGTCTTTAGAAATTGTCTTTATTTTTTTATGTAAGAAGAAATTACCATATATAAAAAAAAAACTTTTTATATAAAAATTCTATTGGATGAGGATTGGAGCCCAAAATGGAAGAGTAAAGGCAGGAACTTGCCCAACATCTCCCCCAAACTGCTCCACATTCTTGTAAATAATGATTCTAAATAAATTTTAGAAACTAGGATATGACCCCAAGATGGGAGAGAGCAAGCAATTCTAATGCAGGCCACAGGCCAGCATAACTGTAGGCCCAGCATCTGACAGTGAACAGGGATATTCTTAACAATTCCAGTGCAGCAAAGTTGCAGGATACAAAATAAATCCACATAAATCATCAGCATTTTTATACATCACCAACAAAATGCAACAGCAAGAGATACAAAGAGAAATTCCATTCAAAATAACTATCGATAGTATAAAATATTTGGGAATATATCTGCCAAGGGAAAGTCAGGATCTATATGAGCAAAACTACAAAACACTCTCCACACAAATAAAGTCAGATCTAAACAATTGGAAAAACATCAAGTGCTCTTGGATAGGTCAAGCGAATATAATAAATATGGCAATACTACCTAAACTAATCTATCTATTTAGTGCTATACCAATCAAACTCCCAAGAAATTATTTAACTGAACTAGAAAAAATAACAACAAAATTCATCTGGAAAAACAAAAGGTCAAGAATTTCAAGGGAATTAATGAAAAAAAAATGCAAATGAGGGTGGCCTAGCTGCACCAGATCTAAAACTATATTATAAAGCAGTGGTCACCAAAACGATTTGGTACTGGATAAGAAATAGAGTAGTGGATCAGTGGAATAGGTTAGGTTCACAGAACAAAATACTCAATGACAATTGTAATCTAGTGTTTGATAAACCCAAAGACCCCAGTTTTGGGGATAAAAACTCACTATTTGACAAAAACTGCTGGGATAATTGGAAACTAGTCTGGAAGAAATTAGGCATTGACCCACACCTAACACCATATACCAAGATAAGGTCAAAATGGATTCATGATCTAGGCATAAAGAATGATATTATAAACAAATTAGAACGATGTAGGATGGTTTACCTCTCAGACCTGTGGAGGGGGAAGGAATTTGTGACCAAAGAAGAACTAGAGGTCATCATTAATCACAAAATAGATAAGTTTGACTATATCAAGTTGAAAAGTTTTTGTACAAACAAAATGAATGCAGACAAGATTAGAAGGGTAGCAGTAAACTGGGAAAATATTTTTACATCCAAAGGTTCTGATAAAGGCCTCATTTCTAAAATATATAGAGAATTGATTCAAATATATAAGAATTCAAGCCATTCACCAATGGATAAATGGTCAAAAGATATGAACAGACAATTTTCAGACAAAGAAAATGAAACTATTTCCGGCCACATGAAAAGGTGCTCCAAGTCACTATTGATCAGAGAAATGCAAATTAAGACAACTCTGAGATACCACTACACACCTGTCAGATTGGCTAAAATGACAGAAAATGATAATGATAACTTTTGGAGGGGATGTGGGAAAACTGGGACACTGATACATTGTAGGTGGAACTGTGAACGGATCCAACCATTCTGGAGAGCAATTTGGAGCTATGCTCAAAAAGTTATCAAACTGTGCATACCCTTTGACCCAGCAGTGTTTCTACTGGGCCTATATCCCAAAGAGATTTTAAAGGAGGGAAAGGGACCGACAAGTGCAAAAATGTTTGTGGCAGCCCTTTTTGTAGTAGCAAGAAACTGGAAATTGAAAGGATGCCCATCAATTGGAGAATGGCTGAATAAATTATGGTATATGAATGTTATGGAATATTATTGTTCTGTAAGAAACGACCAACAGGAGGATTTCAGAGAGGCCTGGAGAGACTTGCATGAACTGATGCTGAGTGAAATCAGCAGAACCAGGAGAACATTATACACAGCAACAAGACTATACAATGATCAATTTTGATGGACATGGTTCTCTTCAACATTGATGTGATTCAAACCAGTTGTGCTGCGATGAAGATAGTCATATACATCCAGAGAGAGGCCTGTGGGAACTGAGAGTGAACCACAATACAGCATTTTAATGTTTTTTGTGAATATTTCCATGCATTCTGTTTTCCTTCTTAGGTTTTTTTTTTCTTCTTCTCTTTCTAGATCTGATGTTTCTTGTGCAGTAAGATAACTGTCTAGATATGTATACATGTATTATATTTGTCATATAATTTATCCTATCTAGCATGTATTAGATTACCTGTCTTCTAGGGGTGGGGGTGGGGAGAAGTAAAGGAAAAGCTTGGGAAAAAAAGTTTTTTTGCAAAGGTCAATGTTGAAAGGTCACTCATATGTTTTGTAAATAAAAAGCTTTATAAACAAACAAAAACAAAACAAAACAAAACAAAACAACAACAACAACAACAAAAAAACAATTCCAGTGCAGATAAAAAAGGGCTTATGACCAGGTCCCTAGAAGTATCTCTGAAAACTGCTGTGCAAAATCTTTGAATCTTGGTATATAAAGGAGGGGAAAAGACCCACATGTGCACAAATGTACTACTGGATGCCACTCATTTGGAGAATAGCTGAACAAGTTATGGTATGTGAAGGTAATGGAATATTGTTGTTATATAAAAATAATGAATAAGCTGGTTATATAAGTCCTAGAAATATTTTCGTGAACTGATGGTGAGTGAAACAAGCAGAACCATGAAAATATTGTACACAAAAATAGCAAAAATGTACAATGATCAACAATGAAAAATTAAAAATAATCAAAAATAAAACTTCTCAGTAGTTCAGTGATCCAAAGCAATCCCACTAGATTTTGGACTGAAAATGCCACCTGCATCCAGAAAAAGAACTAAGGAGATTGAATGTAAATCAACACATGATAAAGTCATTTCTTTTCTCTATTTTTTTTAATCTCTCCAATGGTTTTTCCCTTTTGTTTTGATTTTTATTTCCCATATTCATAAAACAATATATATTTCAAATAAATTAACTTACTACAATAAAAACAAAACAATATTGATCTATTGGGAAAGGAGGCATAAAAGCTGACTGTGGAAAATAAAACTTTAAAAATAAGAATTAAGCAAATGGAGGCTAATGACTGTGATATGAAGATACAATAAAGTTAAAGAAATAAAAAAAAGAAAAAAAAGGAAAAACTCTGAAATATCTCATTGTAAAATTAACTGAATTAGAATAGATGCAGAAGGGTGGAGCCAAGACAGCCAAGAGGAGACACATGTTTTTGTTTTTGTTTTTTTTTTTTTTTTTCAATCAGGCATGGAAGGAGGCAGGCCAAGGGCAAATGCAAAATACAGGCAGCCACAGTCCCAGGGTGGTGTGGGCTCTGTGAGCCAGAGAATTAAAGAAAAGAATCTACATCAGTGCTCTCTACTCTGTACTAATTGAAAGCCAGTAGATCAGAAGACTACTTATAAGACATTCAAAACAAATACAAAAGGCTAATAGTGAACTCCTAAACCCCAGAATTTCATGGAAGTTGGCCACACCCATCCAGAACCTAGAAGTTAGTCAGCACTGACCCAGTGCAATTACTATGGCTTGTAGAAAAAGTTTGGACAATGTCCTCTTTCCCCTAAAAGTAAACCTGAACTTTAAAAAAAATGAGCAAAAAAGCAAAAAGAATTCACATTATAGATAGTTTTTATGGTGAAAGAGAAAAACAGATTTCAAACCCTAAGGTCACTAAAAGCAGATTGTCTCCAAATGAAACCCCAAAGGATGATATAAATTGGCCCCCATCTTACAAGGCTCTCTTGGAAGAAATTAAAAAGAATCATAAAGAGTGCTAGAGGAATAATGGGGAAAGGAAATGGGAACTTTGCAAGAGGGTTTGGAAAAAGAAAAAGAGAAATTATCTGATGAAAACTTACAAAATAGATTTGAGAAAATGGAAAAAGCAAACAACTCCCTGAAAAAGAATTTGTGAAATGTAAACAAAAAATCCATAGAACAAAACAACTCATTTAAAAATTCAAAATAAAAATGCTAAGTGAAATGACCAGAACCAAGAGATCATTGTACATGGAACAATAAGATTATACAATGATCAGTTCTGATGGACACAACATAGTATTTTCACTCTTTTTGTAGTTTGCTTTCATTTTATTTTCTTTCTCATTATTTTCCAGTTTTATTTGATTTTTCTTGTACAGCAAGATAATTTTATAAATATGTCTAAATATATTGAACTACTCATCTAGGGGAAAGGTGGGAAAATTGGAATATAAGGTTGTGTAAGGGTTAATGCTGAATAATTATCCATCCATATATTCTGAAAATAAAAAAGCTTTAATAAAAAAAGAAAATAGATACAGTGGAGATAATTTTAAAACATATTGTTTTACTTGAAAGTCATGATCAAAAAGAGTCTGCACATCATCTTTCAAAAAATTATTGTGGAACATTGTACTGATATTCTAAAACAAAGAGTAAAATAGAAATTGAAAAAAAATCCATCAATCACCTCCTGAAAGAGATAGCAAAATGAAAATTCCCAGGAATATAATAGTCAAATTCTGAAACTCCCAGGTCAAGAAGAAAATATTGCAAGCATTCAGAAAGAAAGAATTCAAGTGGAGTGGAGTCAAAGTAAGGATTTACAAAAAGTAAGGATAGTAAGGATAAACAAGATTTAGCAGCTTCTACATTAAAGGATCTCATGATTTAAGCATGATATTCTTTCATATGAGCACTGGAGCTAGGATTAAAATCAAGACTCACCTACACAGCAAAATTGAGTAAAATCCTTCAGGGGTATAGGTGGAAATTCAAAAAATAGAGGATTTTCAAGCATTTGTGATGAAGATGCCAGTACTTAATAGAAAATATGATTTTCAAACACAGGATTCACAAAAAGCAAAAAGAAGTAATCAGAAAAGTAATAACATAAGGGACTTAATAAGATTTATCTGTTTACATTTCTATATGGAAGAACTATATTTGTAACTCATTAGAATATTATCATTATTATGGCAGTTTGAAAGAATAAATGTAGACATGTGCACAGGTTTAGGAATTGAGTAGGAAGGGATAATATCCAAAAATATGAAATTAAGGCTTGAAAGAGGAATATGATGGAAGAAAGGGAAAGGAGCAAATGGAACGGAGTAAATTATCTTCAATAAAAAGAGGCAAGAAAAAACTTTTTACTTTAGAGGGGAAGAGGGAGTAGAGAGGGGGAATGAGTGAACCTTACTCTTATCCGAATTGGCTTAAAGAGTAAATAACATACATGTGCAGTATAAATATAGAAATCTATCTTATCCTGCAGGGAAATAGAGGGGGATAGGATTCTAGAAGGGGGAACAATATAAACAAGAGAGCATATTGGGGGATGGAATGGTCAGAAACAAAACACTTTTGAAGATGGGCAGGGTGAAAAGAGAGAGAACAGAATAAATGGGGGAAATATAGTTAGCAATAGTAATTGTAAAACAAAATTTGAAGCAAGTTTTTCTGATAAGGTCTTATTTCTCAAACATAGAAGAACTGAGTCAAATTTTAAAGAAAAAGAGCCATACCCAAATTAATAAATGATCAAAAGATATACATAAAAACTGCAAGTTTGAGCATTTTCATTGACCTAGCAATACCTTCACTAGGCATGAGCATGTAAATAGATTTTTCAACAAAAGGAAAAGTACCTATATTTACAGAAATATTTGTAGCCATTCTCTTCTCAGGATCAAAAAATGGAAATTGTCAGGATGTCCATTAATTGTGGAATGGCTGAATAAACTGTGTTATATGATTATCAGGGAATATTATTGTTCTATGGAAAACGATGAGCAGGATGCTCAGGAAAAAAAAAAAAAAAACCTTGAAAGTTCTCCATAAACTCAAAAAAAGTGAAAGTGAAATATACTGTATATAATGTAATAGCAATATTATGAGATGATCACCCATAAATGAACTTACTGTTCTCAGTGGTATAATGATCCATGACTCCTCAGAAGGACTTATGAAGAAAAATCCTATCCATACCCAGAGAAGAAACATATCTGAATACAGATTGAGTCATTTTCTCTCTCTCTCTCTGTCTCTCTCTCTCTCTCTGTCTCTCTCTGTCTCTCTCTCTCTCTCTGTCTCTCTCTCTCTCTCTTTTTCTCTCCTCCTCTTCCTCTTCTATTCCTCCTCCTCCTCCCTCCCCCTTTCTCTCTCTCTCTAAATGGGAGCAAATACTACATAAAAAGAAAGAAAAAAATTTAAGATATTTATTTAGCTTTCTTTTTTTATTTGTTTAAAATTAATAGCCATTTATTAAATGTCTACTATGTCTGGCAATGTGCTAAACCATGTTATGATAAATCTTTGTCCTCAAGAAATTAATACCATCTTTAATTTTGTTTTTTCCTTTTACATTTTTTTTTTGCTTTTTGCTGAAGCAATTGGGGTTAAGTGACTTGCCCAAGGTCACACAGCTAGGAAATGTTAAGTGTCTGAAATCAGATTTGAACTCAGGTCCTCCTTACTTCAGGGCTGGTGCTCTATCCACTGTGCCACCTAGCTGCCCCCTTTTACATTTTTAATTAAAATTTTGAGTATAAAATTCTATCCCTCACTAACTTACTCACCACTCCCATCCATGAGATGCTAAAATTATACAATAATCAATTGTGATGGATATGGTTCTTTTCAACAGCAAGGTGATTCAAGGCAGTTCCAGTGGTCATGTGATGGAGAGAGCCATCTACATGCAGAAAGAGGACTGTGGAAACTGAGTGTGGATTACATTATAGTATTTTCACTTGTAGTTATTTTCTTACCTTTTGTTTCTCATTTTTCCCGCTTTTGATTTGATTTCTCTTGGATAGCATGATTATTGTGGAAATGTGTATATAATTGCACATATTTAACATATATTGGATTACTTTCTATATAAATGAGAGGGTGGGGGTACAGAGTGAGAAAAAAATTTAAAACACAAGATATTGCAAAGGTGAAAGTTAATAACTATATATGCATACATATTGAAAATTAAAAGCTTTAATAAAAACAGATCCTTTTCTTTTTTCCCTTTGTTTTTAATTAAAGCTTTTTATTTTCAAAACATATGAATGGATAGTTTTTTCAACATTAACCCTTGCAAAAGCTTGTGTTTCAATTTTCCCCTCCCTTCCCCTAATCTCTCCCCTAGATGACAAGTAACCCAATATATGTTAAACATGGTAAAATATATATGTCAAATCCAATATGTGCATACATATTTATACAATTTTCTTGTTGCCCAAGAAAAATCAAATCAAAAAGGAATAAAAAAAAGAGAAAGAAAATAAATGCAAGCAAACAACAATAAAAAGAAGGATCCACACTCAGTTCCCACAGTCCTCTCTCTAGGTGTAGATGTTTCTCTTCAACACAAGATCATTGGAACTGGCCTGAATCATCTCATAGATGAAAAGAGTCATATCCATCATAATTGATCATCATACAATATGTTGTTGCCATATACAATGAACTCCTGTTTCTGCTCATTTCATTCAGCTTCAGTTCATCTAAGTTTCTCCAGGCCTCTCTGAAATCATCCTGCTAATCACTTCTTATACAATAATAATATTCCATAACATTCTTATACCATAACTTATTCAGTCATTCTCCAACTAGAGGACATCCATTCGGTTTTCAGTTTCTTGCCACTACAAAAAGGGCTGCACAAACATTTTTACACATGTGGATCCCTTTCCCTCCTTTAAGATCTCTTTGGGAGATATATAAGTGAAGTTGAAACAGTGCTGGATCAAAGGGTATGAACACTTTGATAACTCTTTGAACAGAGTTCCAAACTGCTCTCCAGAATTGTTGATCCTTTTGCTTTTTTGGATTATAGATCTAGCAGGGTATTACTGGATCAAAAGATAAACAAAGCTTTTTAGGCATTTAGACATGGGCACAAATTGCTCTACAAAATGGTCAGATTAGTTCACAATTCTAGCAAAATATATTGGTGTTCCAATTTTCCCACATCTATGCCAACTTCTAACATTTTCCTTTTAAATGTTTAACAAGTAACTCCAATACTATGCAAACTTTTTGAAAAAAAAGGGAAAGGACTCCTACCAAATTCCTTTTATGATACAAACATGTTACTGATATATAAACCAGGTAGAGCCAAAACAGAGAAAGAAAATTATGGAGCAATTTCCCCATTGAATATTGATTAAAAATCTTAAATAAAACATTACCAAAGAGATTGCAAAAAGTCATCCCTAGATTAATACACCATGACCAAGTAGCATTTATACAAGAAATGCTGGGCTGGTTCAATATTAAAGAATCTATTACCATAATTGACTATATCAATAACCAAACTAACAAAAACCATATAATTATTTCAATAGATGCAGAAAAAGCATTTGATAAAATCCAATACCCACTCCTATTAAAATCACTAGAGAATATAGGAATAAATGGGCTTTTCCTTAAAATGATCAGTAGTAGCCATGTAAAAGCATTAGCAAGCATCATCTGTAATGGGGACAAACTAAAACCATTCCCAATAAGACCAGGGGTGAAACAAGGGTGCCCACTCTCACCTTTAATATTCAATATTTTATGAGAAATGCAATGAGAAGAAAAAGAGATTAAAGGAATTAGAGTGGGTAATGAGGAAACTAAATTATCACTCTTTGGATATGATATGATGGTATACTTAGAAAACCTTAGAGAATCAACTTAAAAAACTATTAGAATCCATTCACAACTTTAGCAAAGTTGGAAGATACAAAATAAAGCCACAGAAATCATCAGCATTTTTATATATTACCAACAAAGTCCAGCAGCAAGAGATACAAAGACAAATTCCATTTAAAATTACTGTTGATAATATAAAACATTTGGGAGTTTATCAAAGCAAAGTTAGGAACCATATGAACACAACTACAAAATACTTTCTACAAAAATAAAGGCAGATACAAATAATTGGAAAAAATATCAAGTGCTCTTGTGTAGGCTAAGGAAATAATAATAAAAATGACAATACTACCTAAATTAACCTGCTTATTGAGAGTCATACCAAACAAACTCCCAAGAAATTATTTTACAAAACTAGAAAAACTAATAACAAGGGCAGCTAGGTGGTGCAGTGGATAGAGAACCAACACTGAAGTCAGGAGGACCTAAAGTTCAAATCTGGACTCAGACACTTTGCACTTCCTAATTGTGTGACCCTGGAAAAGTCACTTAATCCCAATTGTCTCAGCAATAACACCACCACCACCACCAAAGTTCATCTGGAAGAACAAAAGGCCAAGAATTTCAAGGGAATTAATGAAAAATATGTAAATTAAGGTGGTTTAGCTATGCCAAATCTAAAATTATATTATAAAGCAGCAGTTATCAAAACTATTTGGTACTGCCTGAGAAACGGTGTAGTTGATCGGTGGAATAGGTTAGGTTCACAGGACAAAAAAGTCAATGATTATAGCAATCTATTGTTTGAGAAACTCAAAGACCCCAGCTTTTGGGATAAGAACTCACTATTTAACAAAAACTACTGCAAAAATTGGAAATGAATATGGCAGAAACTAGGCACTGACCCACATCTAACTCCATATACCAAGATAAAATCAAAATGTGCTCATGATCTAGACATAAAGAGCAGATTAAAAGAACATAAGATAGTTTACTTTTCAGATCTATGGAGGAGAAAGAATTTGTGACCAAAGAAGAACTGGAAATCATTATTGATCACAAAATTGATAATTTTGATTATAATAAGTTAAACTGTTTTATATAAACAAAACTGATACATTCAAGATTAGAAGGGAAGCAATAAATTGGGAAAACTTTTTTACAGTTAACAGTTTTGATAAAGGCCTCGTTTCTAAAATACACAGAGAATTGACTCAAATTTATAAGAATCCAAGCCATTTTCCAATTAATAAATGGTCAAAGGATAAGAACACACAATTTTCAGATGAAGAAATTAAAACTATTTCTATTCATATGAAAATGTGCTCTAAATCAATATTGATCAGAGAAATCCAAATTAATACAACTCTGAGATACCGCAACTCACCTCTCAGATTGGCTAAAATGTCAGGAAAAGATAATGACAATTGATGTGGGATGTGAGAAAACTTGAACACTAATATATTGTTGGTGGAATTGAGAATGTATCAAACCATTCTGGAGAGCAATTTGGAACTATGCCTAAGAGATATCCAACTGTGCATACCCTTTGACCCAAAAGTGTTTCTACTGGGCTTATATCCCAAAGACCTTTTAAAGGAGGGAAAGAGATCCACATGTGCAAAAATTTTTGTGGGACCCCTTTCTTTAGTGTCAAGAAACTGGAAAATGAGTAGATGCCCATCAATTAGAGAATGGCTGAATAAATTATGGTATGTGAATGTTATGGAATATTATTTCTCTGTAAGAAATGACCAACAAGACGATTTCAGAGAGGCCAGGAGAGACTTACATGAACTGATGCTAAGTGATATGAGCAGAACCAGGAGATCATTATCCATTGTAACAGCAAGATTATGTGATGATCAATTCTGATGGATCTGGCTCTCTTCAGTAATGATATGATTCAAACCAGGTCCAATGATCTTTTGAAGAATAGAGTTATCTGTACATGACCCAGAGAGAGGACTGGGGGAACTGAGTGTGATTCACAACATGACATTTTCACTCTTTTTATTGTTATTTGCTTACATTTTATTTGCTTTCTCATTTTTCCCTGTTTGCTTTGACTTTTCTTGTGCAGCATGATAATTGTATAAACATGTATGCATATATTGGATTTAACATATATTTCTACCATATTCAGCATATACTGGACTACTTGCTATCTAGGTCAGGGGATGAGGCAAGGGAGTGGGGAAATCAGAACACAAGGTTTTGCAAGGGTTAATGTTGAAAAATTATCCATACATATATTTTGAAAATAAAAACCTTTAAAAAATAAAGAGATAATAATAAGAAAATAATAAAAATTACTCACAAGATAATTGGAACTGGCCTCAATCATCTCATTGTTATATTTTTTCAAAATCTTTGTCTGAATCCATTGAAATATTATAATAATTTTTGTTGGCATAGTTATTGATATGATCAACTACTCTGATAGCTTTCCCAATATTGAACCAATCCAGCATTCCTAGTATAAATTCCACCTGTGAAAATTTGTGATTTTATCAACTATTTTATTTAATTTTTGCATCAATATTCATTAGGGAAAATGGTCTATAATTTTCTTTCTGTTCTTTGGCTTTTCTTGGTTTAGGTATCAGCATCATATTTGATCCAGAAAAGGATTTTGTTGGACTCCTTTTTCATCTATTTTATTTTTTTTCCTCAAATAGTCTATATAGTATTGGGATTAATTGTTATTTAAATATTTGGTAGAATACATTTGCGAATCCATTTGGCCCTTGAGATTTTTTATTTTGATAATTCATTTATGGTTTGGTCAAATTCTTTTTCTAAAATGGTTTTACATAAATATTTTATTTCCTATTCTGTCAATCTGAGCAACAAACAGAGATACACAAACATATGCATATGTATATTGTCTTATTCTTCTCCTTTTCCTTTTTCTCCTCCTCCTTTCCCTCTTTTCTTCTTTTTCTCCTCCTCTTCCTTTTCCTTCTCCTTCTTGTTCTTCTCTTCTTCCTCCTCCTCCTCCTTTATCTTCTTCTTCCTCCTCTTCTTCTTTTCTTCTTAAAAAACTTATTTATTTTCTTATTTTTCCCATAACAACAGTTTCTAGTTTTATTTATTATTTTAATGGTTTTCTTACTTTTAATTTTACTATTTACTTTTGATTTTCAGGCTTTAAAATTTTTATAGTAATAAAATTATTAAGAATTACAAATAATATTTTGTCATATAGAAATATAAACAGTGTAACCCTATTCAATTTCTGTTTTTTTATGTTTATTCTTTTTTTTAATAATACTTTTTATTTGCAAAACATATATATGGGTAATTCCTAAACATTAACCCTTACAAAGCTTTCTGTTACAAATTTCCCCCCCTACTTCCCACCCCTTCCCTAGATGGCAGGATATCCACTACATGATAATTATGTTAGAATACTTAAGAAATCGAATATATGTATAGTTATTACATCATTTTTTGTGCAGGAGAAATCGTATCTATATCTACAAGAAAGGATAATCCGATAAAGGAAATACAATGCAAGCAAACCTCAATAGAGAACATGAAAATGTTATGTTGTGGTCCACATTTCACAACCCTCTCTCTGAGTGTATATGGCTCTCTTCACTGAACAATTGGAACTGGTTTGAAGCATTTCATTGTTGAAGAGAGTCATGTCCATTAGAACTGATCCTTATATAGTATTGTTGTTGCCATGAATAATGATCTCTTGGCTCTGCTCACTTCACTGAGCATCAGTTCATGCAAGTCTCTCCAGGCCTCTCTGAAATCGTCCTGCTGGTCGTTTCTTACAGAGCAATAATATTCCATACCTTTCATATACCATAATTTATGCAGCCACTCCCCAATTGATGGGCATCCATTCAGTTTCCAGTTTCTAGCCACTACAAAAAGGGCTGCCACAAACATTCTTGCACATGTGGGGCCCTTTCCTTCTTTTATGATTTCTTTGGGATATAAGCCCAATAGAAACACTGCTGGGTCAAAGGGTATGCATAGCTTGATAACTTTTTGAGCATAGCTCCAAATTGCTCTCCAGAATTGTTGGATCCGTTCACAGCTCCATCAACAATGCATCAGTGTCCCAGTTTCCCACATCCCCTCCAACATTCATCTTTATCTTTTCCTGTCATTTTAGCCAATCTGACAGGTGTGTAGTGGTACCTCAGAGTTGTCTAAATTTGCATTTCTCTGACCAATAGGGATTTGGAGCACCATTTCATATGATTATAAATAATTTTAATTTCATCATCTGAAAATTGTCTGTTCATATCCTTTGACCATTTATCAATTGGAGAATGGCTTGAATTCTTATAAATATGAGACAATTCTCTATATATCTTAGAGATGAGACCTTTATCAGAACCCTTAAATGTAAAGATGATTTCCCAATTTGATGCTTCCCTCCTAATCTTGTCTGCATTAGTTTTGTTTGTACAGAAACTTTTTAACTTAATATAATCAAAATTATCTATCTCGTGTTCAATTAAGAGTTCCAGATCTTCTTTGGACATAAATTTATTCTATCTCCACAAGACTGAGAGGTAAACTATCCTATGTTCCTCTAATTTGGTTATAATATCACTCTTTATATCTAGATCATGAACCCATTTAGATCTTATCTTGGTGTGTGCTGTTATGTGTGGGTCCAGCCTTAATTTTTTCCACACTAGTTTCCAATTTTCCCAGCAGTTTTTGCCAAATAGTGAGTACTTATCCCAAAAGCTGGGGTCTTTGGGTTTATCAAACACTAAATTGCTATATGTTTATTCTTTTGAGGAATTATTTCCTTCTACAAGATTTTATGCTTCTTTTTCCATTTGACCAATTTTATTTTTTAGAGAATTATTTTTCTCAGTATTTTATGCACCTTTCTTTTGAGATTTTCTTGCATTATTCTCATTTTCCCTCTATTTCTCTATTTTAAAAATACTTTTAAGCTATTCTAGTAATTCTTTTTGGTACTGAGATCAAATTATATGTTTCTTTGAGGCTTCATGTGTAGCCATTTTGACATTCCTTTAAATCTATCCTTAGATCTTCTCTGTCACCCTAATAAGTTTCTGTGATCAAGGTTTTTGCTCTTGTTTTTGTTGTTTTTTGGTTCATTTCCCAATCATTTTTCTGTTCTTTTTCTGTTTAGTGTTTTTATGTGAGAGTTGGACTCAGATCTTACATTTACAAGGATTTTGTGCTAGGGGATCAGTGGCTCAGAGCTGGTTTCACTGGGCTTCAAGGCTTAGCTGTTTGTTTTCACTACAATGTATGTCACCCTTCTGGCTTATACTGGGGGCAGGTGGCTACCTATTGGCTTGAACTGGGTGTTGGCTTTCTTTTGAGTTCTTTCTCTTGAGTTGCTATTGTAACAGTCTTTCTGGTGACTAACCCTGGAATGGGGATCTTGTTGTTGATCTGCTCCAAGTTTTGGACTCTCCTGATAGGTTGCTATAAAAATAGGTACTCTTTGCTGCAAGTTCTCATGAGTTGGGTCTTCTCCTTAGACAGCCCTGGGATGATGCTTCTCTATTGGTCAAGAGGAGGCCAAGGCTTCATTGCTGACCTATGTTGGGAGTGGAGCACTGGGATGGGACCTTGATGTGCTTCACAAATGATTCACTTTCCTAGGAGGTTTTGGTTTGCAGAAGGATGGAACCTTCCTAGTGGATTGCCACAGACCTGAAGCCTTGCTTCAAGTCCCCTTCTGTGATGCTGTCTTGCTGGCAGCAGCAGTGGTTGTTGCTGTTGCTCTTGTTCCTTGTTTTTCTTATTCTCCAGTAAGAGAACTCTTTCGTGATGTGCTGGTAAGCTATTTGCCTTGCCCTAGATGAATACTTTAGTTGTTTGGAAAGAAATTTGGAAGGGTTTCAGAGGAATTCTTTTTCAAAGGAATTCTTCCTTACTCTAACATTTTAACACCAGAAGTCATTTTTTATCTTAATTTTTAAATAGTTATAGTTGTATTATAACCTTCAGGAAGCTCCCATCTTCCTTCTTTTGTCATCCTGCTTTCCCACAGTACTTTATGTTAAAATGATTCTGATCTTGTTACAAAATTCTAAACCTGCTTAGTTCTTAGGATTGCTGTATTATCAGGAGAAGTGAGAGAATGCAGTTTCAGTAAAACGACTTTCTCACTTAATCTGCACATAAAACAGCAACATTTTCTAATAGAAACAAGCTTTCATACTAATGTGGTTCACTGTGAGAAAATAGATTAAATGAATATGGGTCACCACTGGTGGCACAGTCACTCCTGTTTTTAAAACCCACTAAATGAATTCAGCTGACAATAATGGAATGACCATAATGTTTCATGAGAAAATTCAGAGATAATTTTAATAATGTTGGGTATTTATACCTCAAAAAGGATGCTGTGTAATTAAAGCAGCAATTCACCTTAATTGCAAGAAGATGATAATTACTTGAAAATGATACACACAACTTAATTGGGAAAAATAAAATCATATAGTTCTTAAACAAGAAAAAAGTGTTTTTCTTTTTAAATTTTGGAGTACTTTATTACATTACCTTAGAACTTCACTTCCATACTGTATATTCTTATCTGAAGGAATCCAAATATTACCAATTATTTTTGACAAATGCCCCAAGAAGGTTAAGTTGTCCTGTTCTAATGGAAATCAATGCTATGATATCTCCACTAGCTTGTCACCAAGAAATTGTAATATGAGTAATAATGAATTAGGATGGCATATTTTATTTACACAAGGAAAATTTAAATTGCAATTCTTAGCTTACTAATAATTTTTAGAGAGCCTATTGAATTTATATTACCTAGTTTGCTGTATAAAGAAGAAAAAAATACATTGAGAAAGCATTGATATGAAAAGTCTGGGCAAAGTAGCAAAGAAGGAAATAAGCAGTAAGGTGTTTATTTGTGAAAATTTGTGAAATTTTAAGTGTAATTGAGTTATCTGAATTCATATATACTCCATGGGTGCCACGAATGATTACATGAATGGTTTCCCAATATATGAAAATCAGCAGTCTCAAATTAGGTTTGATCACTTAAAGTGATAATCTGTTCAAGGTTATTTGTGTCAACTCTGAGGAAAGGAAGTCACAGCTACAAAGAAAAATACTAACTTTTCAAAGGGGGGGAGGCACCTTATTGAAAATAAAAATTCCTTTGGTTGAGTCTTGCTCTAACTTCTCCTGCTTTCCCCATAATTTCAATAAAGACCATTGTGGTAAGGCAAATGTGGTAGTTATACTCTGAATGGAATAGCTGCATAGTATGCAGTAATATAATAGCATATAGCTTGTTTTTTTTTACAGTTCCATCCATCCCCATTACAACTCCTTTCCCTAAGTAAGACCATTCACTTCATTTTCATAATTAAATGGTGTGGGGACATATCCCAAAGGACCACTTGGAATTTAGTGCATCTGTCTTGAAAGTTGGTCGATCGAATATCTTCAGCAGTATGTGCTATAAAAGGTGCCTTTAATAGCCAATAAAAGTGGCAAGAGTCATTGCTTGCTACCTGACAGCTAGTAGCTTTTCAAATTACAGAATTCATTTGTTATGCTCCACTTAGCATATCTATAACATTGCAACAAGAGATGCCATCCTCGAGCAGCTATTTTAATGAGTAAAAAAGAGTAAATGCTAAAGTAAGAGATAATAGAATGGAAAAATTAAAGAATAATGTCAAGACTTTCTGGGTGGTGGTAGGGCACATAGATGAGCATGTCCCCTCTGAGAAAAATGCATCATCTTAAGTAAGCAACAAAGACATTTTTAACCAGATTTTCATTAGAAAAGTAGTTATAAAGAAAAAGAAGCTATAAACAACTAATGTAAGATAAAAAGTACATGTTGCATACTTAAAATCTTTATCAGGGAAGACACTTTCATTAGTTTTGTGATTTTGGTTTGTAGTAAAAGAGGATGTGAACCAATTAAGATTTTTCATTATATCTTTATGAAGGTCAATAAATGTAAAAAAAAAAAAAAACAATGGTAATTACTACTTAAAGTATGTTAGATTTATTGAAATTAAGTCATGTAAAAGTTTAATGCCATTGGTTCATTAATTCTTTGAAAAGAAATTTATTGATACTGAGGACATGTCTTTAACTATTTAGGCCATTGGTGACTATAATGATTACTACATGGTTTTTATAATAGATGTCTGTCTTAAAAAATGTAAATGTATGACCCACACATAACACCATATACAAAGATAAGGTCAAAATGGGTTTATGATCTAGACATGAAGAATGATATTATAAACAAATTAGAAAAAAACATAGGATAGTTTACCTCTCAGATCTGTAGAAGAGGAAGAAACTTGTGACTAAAGAAGAACTAGAAAACATTACTGATCACAAAATAGACAATTTTGATTATATTAAATTAAAAAGATTTTGTATAAACAAAACTATTGCAGACAAGATTAGAGGGGAAGCCATAAACTGGGAAAGCATTTTTACATTCAAAGGTTCCAATAAAGGCCTCATTTCTAAAATATATAGAGAATTAACTTAAATTTATAATAATTCAAGCCATTCTCCAATTGCTAAATGGCCAAAGCATATGAACAGACAATTTTCAGATGAAGAAATTGAAATTATTTCTAGTCATATAAAAAGGTTCTCTAAATCACTGTTGATCCAAGAAATACAAATTAAGACAGCTCTGAGATAGCACTCCACACCTCTCAGTTTGGTTAAGATGATAGGAAAAGATAATGACAAATATTGGAGGGGATGTGGGAAAACTGGGACATTGATATATTGTTGGTGGAACTTTGAACAGATCCAACCATTCTGGAGAGCAATTTGGAACTATGCTCAAAACGTTATCAAACTGTGCATACTCTTTGACCCAACAGGGTTTCTACTGAACTTATATCTCAAAGAGATCTTAAAACAGGGAAAGGGACCTACATGTGCAAAAATGCTTGGGGCAGCCCTTTTTGTAGTGTCAAGAAACTGGAAACTGAGTGGATGCCCATCTATTGGAGAATGGTGGAATGAATAATGGTATATGAATGTTATAGAATATTATTTTATGTAAAAAACTACTAGGAGGATGATTTCAGAAAGTCCAGGAGAGACTTACATGAACTGATGCTAATTGAAATGAGGAGAATCAGGAGATCATTATCCACAGCAACAATAAGACTATGTGATAATCAATTCTGATGGATGTGGCTCTCTTCAACAATGAGATGATTCAAACCAGTTCTAATTGTTCAGTGATGAAGAAAGCCAGAGAGAGGACTCTGGGAAATTAATGTGGACCACAATATAGCATTTACACTCTTTCTTTTGTTGTTTGCTTTGTATTTTGTTTTCTTTCTCAGTTTGTTTTTCCTTCTTGATCTGATTTTTCTTGTGCAGCAAGGTAACTATAAATATATATACATATATTGGATTTAACATATTTTAATGTATTTAACATGTATTGTACTACCTGCCATCTAGAGGAGGGCTGGGGAGAAGGAAGGGACAATTTAGAACAGAAGGTTTTGCAGGGATCAATATTGAAAATTATCCATGCATATATTTTGTAAATAAAAAGTTTTAATAAAAAACATGTAGATATTTATGTCCAGACATAACATTTTAAACCTGTAGCTATAGAGTTTTTAAAAGAAAATTGGAGGATTCTAGCCCTAGCATTGAAACTCACTAATTTCCTGAAATTTTCAAATTTCTTAAACATAATGGCTTTCCTTTTCTATAAAATTGGAAAGTTGGGTTAGAAAAATTTAAGTCCTAAAAAAAGAAGAAAATTTAAGACCATTTTGAGCATATTCTATGATTTATCACTCTTTATCATGTTTCCCAGTTTCCCCTAAGAGGCAGCATTACATAAAGGATAGGGTGTTTTGAATTCAACACAACATCGTTCAAATCCTGCCTCGGGTAATTGCTATCTGAACTGGAGCAAATCATTTTTTTTTTCCTTTCTCAATCTTATTTTCCTTATCTGTAAAATGTGGGTTAGGTGACAGTTTGAATTTGAAGCTTCAATATTCCTTTCCAATTATAAATCTATAATTCTATGATCCCTAGATCATCTTAGAATTTAGTGGGATTCTTTGGCAGGTTAAGTAATGACAAGGATATCTAAAAGTGGTATGAAAGTGACACATAAGCAGAACTGGTCAAGTTTAACCAGACTGCAAACAGGATTGTGGGGGAGGGGGCAGATATAGGGATGAAATAAGAAGTGAGTAGACTAAAAGCTAAATACAAGTTACTAGTGTGGCATGAGAGCCAACAGTACATTGTGATTTTCAAAGGATCTATGGCATTTTTTACATTATAAAAACATCTTTTCACTCCTACAATCCATAACATCTCTATTATTGAATTTTTTTCACAACTAGATACCTTATAACTTTTAAAGTTATTTATATCAATAAACAAATCAATAAACATTATTAATCATCTTTGATATACCAGGCACTGTATTTTGAGGAGGGCCAATTTAACTAGACTACAGAATATGTGTCAGGGAGTATGATTTCAGAAGACTGGAAAGGTAGATGGGAGCTAGGTTAAGTAGGGCTTTCAATGCCAATGACTTTTTTATTTGTTACTGGAGAAGATAGGAAGTTATTGGAATTAAATGAGTAGGGCTGTTTGTGATATATTTAAGCCTGCATTTTAGAAAAATTATTTTGGTGGCTGCATGGAGGATGGATTAAAATTCATTGCATAATCCAATAATAAGGTGCTAGGTAGTTTTGAGAATCATCAACATAGAAATGGTAATTAAATCCATGAAGCTTCTTAAGATCCCTAGATGAAATAGTTTCGAAAGATGAGGGAGGATAGAAACCTGAGGGATACCTATATTTAGAATGCTTGATATGGAGGATGATGCAGCAAAAGAAACAGAGAAAGAATAGTAGGAAGCAAACCAAAAAAGAGTGGTGTCCTGAAAACTCAAAAAGAGAAAAAATGAGAAAGAGAAAAACAGGGAGGCATAGAGAAAAGACAAAGGGGGAGAGAGAGAGAGAGAGAGAGAGAGAGAGAGAGAGAGAGAGAGAGAGCGTGCAGACAAACTCACAGAGACAGAGACAGAGGCAGAAAGAGACAAATGCACACACAGAAATGGACACAGAGCAAAACAGAGATAGACAGATGGACACAAACAAAGACAGAAAGAGAAAGAAACAGAAACATAAAAAGAGAGGCAGACAGAGAAGCAGAGAAAGAGTCCTAGAAACAGACAGAGAGAGGCATAGAGGCAATGACACAAGGACAGACACAGAGAAATAGAATCAAGGAGGGGGGAGCGATTCATAGTGTCAAAAATGCATAAATCATATATTATCTCATTTGACCTGTAAAGCCACTCTGAAGTAACTGCTGTTATTATATCCCTTATACAGAAAAGGAAACAGAGTTTAACTTCACCAATAATGAATCATTCCATTATGAAAGTGTCAGTATTAAGAATTGAAACCTGTTCTCCTTCATTCCCAATCTTTTTTTTTCTATACTAGGATGATACTTAATAGTGGTTATGTAAAACTACATGTGTATTCTACTTCATGCTTCCTGCCTTTTATTTCTATTTTTCCTCAACCACCAGAACTGAAGGACCAATAGCTGAAAGCTAGATAAAGGTACATTTAGGTTTGAAGAGAATGCAACAGTAACTACCTTAACTCCCACCATCTGGAGTCCAGTTGTGTTACATTTAATATCATTCCTGGATTCTCTTATTTCCATTAATGGGATGTTGGTGGGATTAGGCTCTTTTTTAATGGTTCTAGTCCTCATTTATGGTGTCACCTCAAATATGGGAGTTACCTTGCTCTCTGACTCCATTTATCCACTTAACAGCTGGATTTGGTTTTACAAAGGCTTGAGAGTGAATATACAAATGTATACTCCAGCATTTGATGAATAGCTTTCCCCCAAACAAATAGACAAAATTCCCATGCTACTTCATACTCTGGAGAAGAAAATGGTTTAGTTTCTTAATTTGGCTCAAAATTTATATTGGACAATTGCAGACACCAAGTTCAAAGCTTTCCTTGGTCTTAAGTCCCAAGCATCCTGACCTCTCAGATTTTGCCTATCATTACTTATTGTAATATTTCACCTAAAACATTCATTATGTCTCAAATTCTAAGTTTCAGTGGAATTTACTGACTTTGTGTAGAAATAAGAACAAATGGAACATATCAGAAACACTTCAAACCCATTCCTCAGGTCATGGATTTGAAAAGGTGAGAGGTGAAAAAGAAGGAATCCCTTCTTCTCTTTCTAGTTCTGGACATGGCATAGAGCGGAGTTAATCTTTTCTTTTCTCTGACTGGGAAAAGAAAGAAGGAAAGAAAACAAGATTACCCCAATTTTAATTTTAAAATTTTAAGTCATAGTTCATTTTGGCTAATAGCTTAAAGGAAGCTATTCTCATGCATGTTAGGGAAATATAGGATGTCTCTTAGAAGGAGGATGCCTTCATCTGAAATAATATCAGCATTCACAATAAAACAGTCATTAAATAAAGAAAAAAATGGAAAAAAAACTTCCTAAGGATCAGTAACTAAGCCAAAATTGAATGGGTTGCTTGAGCAGCTAGAATTATTAGAATATCATCAAGGAAGGTTGACCTATAGCTTATATGGATATTTTGAAATCTTGTGAAATAATACACATATTTCTGTTTCTCTGGTATGCATTTATTAAGTGATTAAATGCATTATTAAATATTGTATAGGTTTAAATATTGTAAAATCTTTATTTAATTAAATCTTTGTTTTACTCTGCTGGCCTCTCCATATATCTACTCTCTTATCTGTCACTTAAGGATGCATTCTATGGACAGACATTTACACCTCTACCCAGAGATTTCTTTATCCATATACAGAATGTGTAATTGCCATACATGGTATCATTCCATAAGCTTTGGAAAGGATGTTCTCTTGCTTATCCCTAATATAGCCCTCTATGCCCTCAATTCCATTAACATCAGATAAAGGCTGTCATTCTACAATTAGAAATTAAGCTAAAATTTTAAATAATCCTGAGGAAGATAATAATGTTTATTTCAGTTTGAGTAAGGTGTCAGTGATTGATACCAGATCCTCTCCTGAGAGCTAGTTTTGGGAGAAGAATAAGAACGAGTTTATAAAATAAATTCTATTTGAAAAGGACAGAGAATAAGGGCAGAAAATGGAATATTGGGACAAAACAATTAATCTATTTCATATATTTCTTCAGTCTAGTCCTATTTATTCTTTCCCAGATGTGTCAATTGGGCCATGAATTCGTGCCTTACCTTTTAATACAAGATCTAATTTCACATATTTTTCTCTTTCCACAAAGCCTTCACATGATTATTTCAAATGCCTGAAACTAATACTGAGTTTTTAAAGAAGTTAATGGAGCCTTTTTTCCTAGTTTTTCAAGAAATTACCACTGTCATCTCTTCATATAAACATTTTCCTCCCACATTATTTTAATTATCACTTAAAACATTTGAAACTTGAAAACTGAAGTCATTATTTGGAAAATTTGAATATTAGTTCTTCTTTTTCCAGTTCACTAAACTAGTTTCTATAACCACCATTATTTTACTTTAAATTTTCTTTTTTTATTTTGGGACTTTTTACAACTAGAGATAACTTCAGTGACTGATTACAGATATGATTATTTTGCTAATTCTTGTCATTATTCTTTTTGTGCAAAAAAATTACATTTTTGTTTTCTCTTTCCTAAGTCCTCTGTATCTATCTTAAGAAATCTATGAGATTTGAATTTCTCAAATCAAAAAAAAGAGATTGTTGATATTGTTTCCATCAATGTTATTCTAATTTTTCTATACGCAGAATATAACATTTTTTGTCATTTTAACTTGTTTTCATGGATTGAAAAAGTTTGTTTCCTAACAAGTATGTCCTTAGTTGTTTTTTTTTGTATATTTCATATTAGTACATATATATGTTTAAGGGTGCATATGTATATATACATATAAAGTAAATGTAGAACATACCTAGAATTTCATGGATACCCTTTACAACCAAATATATGCATTCATTCTAATATACAATAACCAAAAGAAAATAAAATCTCATTTTTAATCCTATTCAGATAACTGAAATAATCAGAGTTAATTTGTCTGCAGTGCAATACACAATGAAAAATATGTTTTAAATAAAATAAAAAAAACAGACTCATCTTTTCATACTTTATAAATTCCAAAAGATTGTCAATCCTTAGATTCCTTAGTTTTAAATTAGGAAATGGGAATTCACATGGATTAATTGTCTTATCATAAAATTTTACAAGTATAATTTAATTCATTTAAAAAAAGAATAAAGACTTTATTGTTATATTGTTTTGCATTCCTTCAGAATGATGAACTTGTGACACAATGATGTGACACAATAGATAGAGTCAGCTTCAAAGACAAGATGACCTGCTTTCAGATCCTGCCCAATAAATACTGGCTTTCCGACAGTGTACAAATTAAGGAAAATAATCTGACAGACTATTCAAGCATAATGTTGTTATATATGTATTATCCATATCTCAACTGAGTGGTAAGGATTTTTTTTTCAATTCATCATTGTCTTTCTCTTTGAGGTGAAATCAAATGTAGAGAAATGATGTTATTTGATTAAGTCGTTCTGCTATTAAGTGGCAGACCTCAAATCAATTTTCTATAATATCCTAGTTCTATAATCATTGTACTTTGCCAGTTTATACCTTCCTTTCTTTCCCCCACCCCTAATTTGAGACTCATCTCTAAATTTAAATGCAGTGACTGCTATTTCTAAGTTAGTCACTTCTAATAAGTTATGCAGGCAAAATATTAATGCTATCATCCATCCTGAAAAAATAGGACTATTTAATTAATGGCAAGCATCTGTCCTATAATTCAAAAGACATAAGGGCAGAAGAGTTCCAATACAGAGTTATGCCTATACAGTATCATATTTTAATGACGCATTTTAATATCCATATCTTCTTGAGGCATACAGAGATGATAAATTTATTTTAAGGAAAAAGATAATAATCTGTTAATACTAAAATCTGGACTCAGTGCATTTGGTAAGAATTATTATATATCATAAATTGATGTTTTAGGGTCCATTACAGGATAGACTAATTAAACATTCATAAATAATCATGGAGATTACCTTGCAAATGTGTTAAACACATTCTTCTAATTTCTTAAACATCTCAGCTTACTGTGACTTGAAAAAAGATCAATAAAATCATCCATCTCAAATATATATTAATACTTTTTGACATGTATTTAACTGATTTGAAATTTGTAGGATATCATTTTGGAGTCAGTATGTCCTCAATATTTTTTTCCACTTGTATGGTAGTCAAACTATAGCCTCTCACCATTTCTCAGAATCCTACAAACTCTGGAACACTGGATTTGGAATAAAAAGTCCCAACTCTATGATTTACTACCTATTTGCATCTGGTCAAGTCATTTAATCTTTGTTCCTCATTTCCAGCATCTGTAAAATGAAGGTTGTTGTAAATTAATTTAAAAAGTGAAGTATTTTGCAAGAAATTGAAGACTTTTGGGAAACAAGTAGACTTACACTAATGATTATTATGGAAGGGAAAGACTTTAGATAAGAAAGGCAAATGTTTGAAGTGAATAATATTTCTTTCTCTCTGGAATTGTTATTCAGAATAAGTGATCTCTTCTATATGCAAATCACAGAGAAAAAAAAAACATTAGCAATTAAAAAAACATATCTGTCATGGGAAACAAAATTCCTAAAATGAGGCAACAATAAAATCTATGTGGTCTAAGATATCTATATGCAAAATTATAAAATTATGAGAAAGATGAACTGGAGGTCCTGATATAAAGAAGATATATTGAAATCCAAATTTCTCGTTTAGTTTATTTAAGGGAAATGAGATGTGCCTGCAAGTGAATTTAGAAGAGTATTTCTTTGGAGTGGTGAGAAATAAGAGGGCAGATTCCCCTGTAATTTCCATGGTATAAAGCTCTCTTCTTGAAGATTTCACTTGGGGTACTCAGATCTTAAGTGATTATCCAGGGTCACACAGCCAGTATGTATCTGAATCAAAACTAGAAAGCAGGTCTTCATTATTAGATCATCTCTTTTCTTTTTACTCCCCACCATGGCATCTACTTCCATTTACTATGTACCTATTTTTATAAATATTGTCTCCCTCCTTAGAATGTAAGCTTTTTAAAGGCAATGACTATTTTTACAATTCTTACCATCATTAAACAAGGTATTTTTCCATGGTTAAATTTTAACAAATATTTCTTTACATTATATTATTCCACAGCAGGTTATAGAAATTTAACCAAATTTTTGTATAAAAGAGACAAAGAGCATTGTACATGTATATCTACCTAAGTTAGAAATGGTATAATAAGCTAGAAATCATGAGATCAGGACATAATAAAAGAAAAGTTGTTGTTTGTGTTATCATTTAATTGTTTCAGTCATGACAAACTTTTTATCACCACTTTTTGAGGTTTTCTTGGCAAAGATACTAGAATGCTTTACAACTTCCTTCTCCAGCTCCTTTTACAAAGAAGGAACCGAGGCACACAGGATTAAGTGACTTGCTCAGGATAACACAGTTAGTATATGACTCTGGCCAGATTTAAAGTCAGGAAAATAGATCCTCTTGACTTTAGGTCCATACTCTATCTACTTCTGCCTTATTAAATTGTAAAAGGAGGAGAGAGTAATGGCACCCACTTTAAAGAGTAGTTATGAACCTCAAATGAAATTGTATTTATAAAGGGTCTTTCATAGCACCTGAAACTTGTTAGATAATAAATATTACTTTCTTTCTGGAATTATTATTTGGAATAAATATTCTCAGGGTTCCTTTTAACTTTTAAATGCTAAGATTCAATTAGTCCTAAGATCCCTTCCAGTTCCAGTCCTAATGATTTTATGGCCTATAAAATCTGAAGCTTTGAAATATTTACCCCTGAACACAACCTCCTAACATTCTATTTCCCACATTTTTTCATTTGGATAAATCTCTTTTTGACTCTTTAGACAAAAGATCTCTTAAATCTACCTGTACTTCTGTTCTACTTGACTTCTTACCTAAAATCAGCCACACGATTTTCCGCTTTAATCATTTACTAGCCACACCTGACATTCCTGGATTCTGCTCTA
>JAJPUD010011462.1:0-23252 GCA_023553655.1 Myrmecobius fasciatus | reverse complement strand
GTATATATATATATACACACATGTGTGTGTGAGAGAGAGAGAGTGTGTGTGTGTATATATATTTATGTATATGTAAATACTCATCCCATAATTACATGTCATTCTTTTCCTTTCTGTTGCTGTCCCTGGACAAAGATGTAAATAAATGATGCAAAATCTCAATTGGGTTCTAGATATTTGATATGTTTCCCAATATGCTTTTCTTGCTTGTCTATATCTTTCCCAATGAAAAGTATTACAACTACTCATCTCCTTCTATCATATTTCTAGTTTACATTTTTAATTAAGCTCATTTCCCTATCATATTGTTATTCTGAACATATTTTTTTTTGCTTTTTGCTGAGGCAATTGAGGTTAAGTAATGTCTGAGACCAGATTTGAACTCAGGTCCTCCTGACTTTAGGGCTGGTGCTCTATCCACTGCACCACCTAGATGCCCCACATATTTTTATTTTTAAAGCTTTTTTAAAAATTTTCAAAGCATATGCATATATAGTTTTCAACATACATCTTTGCAAAACCATGTATTGCATATTTTTTCTCCCTCCTTTCCCCACACTCTCTCCCCTAAATGGCAAATAATCCCATATATGTTAAACATGTGCAATTCTTCTACATATATTTCCACAATGATCATGCTGCACAAGATAAATCTTATAAAGGGAAAAAAATGAGAAAAAATAAAATGCAAGCAAAAAACAACATGAAAATGAAAATACTATGTTGTGATCCACACTCAATCCTCACAGTCCTCTCTCTGGGTGAGATGACTCTCTCCATCACAAAGCCATTGGAAATGGCCTGAATCACTTTGTTGTTGAAAAGAGCCATATCCTTCAGAATTCATCATCATATAATCTTGTTGCTGTAAACACATATTTTCAACCCTTAAAAATGAGAAAACCTTTTTTTCTTTTCTAACTCCTCTACAAATTCATTTCACTACATGTACAACACTTCCAAGGTTACAAAATTTGAATTTACATGACTTCTTGTTCACCTACACAATGTGGCAAAAAATACTCATTATTTAAACAGCCAGTGGACTTGTACATGAAGTTTTTTGGATACAAATTGAAACATGAAGCCATGGAGAAAGAAGCCCAGGAGAGGTTTCCTAAGAAGAGTTCAATAGCAAACATATATATATATATATATAAATATTATCCCACATATAAAACTGGGCAATATGTGTTTCTGCACAGGTTGTTGTAAATATATATATTTATATAATATATATATATACTAGATTTATATATAGAATATATATCTAATTGGTATGAGCTCTATAATTAAAATAACTGTAAGTTAAGTACTGGCTACAGCACCTAGTTGCCTTGACACCAAATCCTATGTCTTTAGGCTTGTAAACCTCTGGCACAATAGTCCTGGTAAGAGATTCAAAGAATATAGAAGATCCTCCATTGATTGGCTCATTTATCTCAACACTACCAGCAGTAACTGCTGACCAAGCACCAATAGGCAGATAGGCTCGGGATGGCTGGGAATAGCAGGACCAACCTCTCCTAGCTAGCAATCCTACTTGTAGTACATTTCTTATATTCATGATTCAGGAAAGCAAAATCAGCAGAGAATAAGCTAACCATGTCTATCATTTGCCAACAATCTATTAAACAAAAGTTAGGTGAGATAGTCTTGCTGAAATATGATACTCCAAGAGAAACAGCACTCAGCATGAGCCAAGCAAATCAGACTATACATCATATGGACTGCTACCTCTCCTCAAATCACAGTGGAAAAAATCTAATGCCATAAACCTAAAAGCTTTGAACTTCAAATCAAGAACTCTCAGTCATCATCATGGTAAGCAATGACTGGGAAGATATAACCTGGCAATTGCTTTTGAAGGTGCTGTAGTTATAGATCCTGAAGACATAGAAAAGGAAGCTCTTAAAAAGAAAAATAATTAAAAAATATAAAAAATAATTTAAAAAATAAAAAGGAAAGAAACTTAAAATAAACAAATAAATAACAACAGCAATATAATATAACATAATATAATAAAAGAAATAAAAATAAATTTAATATAAAAATAAAAATAATAAGCAAGCTCTCTCCAAAAAGTCTTTGAGCCTGTCAAATAGGTCAACATCTTCTACACACACACATGCATGCATATGTGGATTTACATCTATGTGTTTATGTGTGTGTGTGTGTGTACAACATTAAAGTAAAGCAAATGCCATTAAAAAAGAGGCAGTATATTTCTTCCGTCACTAAACTCTAATGATTATAGGATCTTTATAATGCAACTGAAATTGTCCATATGCATTGGCTCCCTGATCAGAATACAAGTTCCTCAAGAATGGGGAATGTCTCACTTTTCAATTTTTATTCCCAGAGTTAGCAGTTTTATGCATAATAGCAATTGATGCTTTTATTATTAATGCTTTATTGATTAATTCATAATAGTCATGGCAGTTGATACAATATCAACATCACAGAGAAAATGGTAACCTGTAAAAACTTATGGTCTCCAAAAATTAATGAGCCAGCATCAAGACTCACCAGAGTTTGACTTATCTTGTAACCTACCAATATCATCACTGCTTTAAAAAAAAAATGAACACAAACATACATCACTTAGACATTTTTCTATGTGGGCAAGGTAGAGTGGAAAGCTAAAAAAGTTCTCTAGTTGATAAAGGCAAACAATATAAACACATTTTTCTCAACTATTTGAATAATTTAGAAAAAAATCATGTTAATTATGCTAATAATTGCCTTGGCTCCCATTTCCCTTTGGAAACATAGACAGAGCCAACAATTCCCAGCATATTTTACAGGAATTTAATAAAAAACAAAAGAAGGAATAAAAAAAAGCATTTTTTGAAGTCTTTTAGACTCTGATTACATGGGTACCTTATCTTTTATATGACTAGGTTAAATTTAAATGGAATTTTTTAAATTAGAATCTTAAAGTTTGCATTTAATTTATGCCATTAAAATATCATCACTACAATATTCAATCAATCAACATTTACTGAGTGTCTTCAAGGTAAATCAGTGAGGAAAATTCCAGAAAGAATGGGTTTGGATTTCTAATTTTGATTTTTTTCTTATTTTCCCTTTGGGAAGGAGGGAAAAAGTAACAATTAAATCCATTGAAAGAAAGAAAAATGATAACATAAGCAGCACTGTTGAACTATTTGGAAAGCACAAAGAGAAATGACATTCAAATTATTTTCCAGTGTACTTTTCCTTTTATTTAACTAAAAAATTCTGTTCAAAAGTGAAAAGTGGTGCTATTGATATCAGTCATCAGTCATTCAAGAAAGTAGCCAACTTTCAAGTTTTTATTTCTTTCCAGACAGACTAATACTGACTTGCTACTCAACTTCAAAGAAATTAGCTACCTCAGTTGGGAATAACATGCATAATCATGTATAAGTTTTATATTTATATGTATGTGCATATTATATGCATTTTCTCATTTGACAGTTTCTTTCCTTTAGTTTTCTCTTCAAGTTATTTTTCCATCTATTTTTTTTTCACTAATGATCAAAATAAGAGACTGAAATAAAACCAAGAATAGAAAAGGAAAGTTAAAAAGCAAAAGAAATGTCAGGCTTTATTTCAGACATATGGGGTGACCTGAACTTATGGTGAACATAGGCCTTAAAACCAAACAAGATTATTTGGCCATATATAGATTTCATCTTTATTTAAAAGAATCTCTCCTATTACCACAAAGCTGCTGAACTGATATTTCTAAAACACAAAGTTGCTTTTCTCAAAAAGCTTCACTGACTGCCTCCTATCTCTAAGATAAAAATACAAATTGTTCTGCTTAGCACTTAACTAGCTGTCAAGCTAGTTTTGTAGTTGTTCTTAGCTACAGAGTCATTTGATAAGTCTGAACCACAGGTTTATTTTTTTTGACTCTAAAATGGAAATGATACCCTTTACATTGTTCAGTCTGCTTGAAACTTCCAAAATCAGGGACTAGTCTACCCTCTTGAATTTTTGTGTTCTATTCCTTATCATTTATATATTTTAGAATTATTTTTCTTTGGCTTTATGTAGTCTACCTTCTTTTGGTCCTAGATTTCCAAACAGAAAAAGTATCCAAAGGAAAAAAAAAGTATCCAAATGAAAAGTTTTCACTTTCATCTATATGGCTTTCGTATATGTGAAAAAAAAAATGGGTTTTTTTAAATTCTTTTTTGTTTGTTTGTTTTATTAAAACTTTTCATTTGCAAAACATATCTATGGGTAATTCTTCAACATTAACCCTTACAAAGCTTTCTGTTGCAAATTTTCCCCCCCATTCCCCACCCCTAGATGGCAGGATATCCACTACATGTTAAATATGTTAAAATACTTGACGAATCAAAAAAAAAATATATATATATATACATATTTCCACACTTATCATTTTTGTACAAGAAAAATCGTATCTACAAGAAAGAAAAATCAGAGAAAGGAAACACATTGCAAGCAAACATCAATAGAGAGCATAAAAATGTTATGATGTGGTCCATATTTCACATCCCTCTCTCTGGATGTATATGGCTTTCTTCACTGAACAATTGGAACTAGTTTGAAACATTTCATTGTTGAAGAAAGCCATGTCCATCAGAATTGATCATCATATAGTATTTTTGTTGCCATGTACATTGATCTCCTGGTTCTGCTCATTTCTCTCAGCATCAGTTCATGCAAGTCTCTCCAGGCCTCTCTGAAATCATCCTGCTGGTCATTTCTCTGTGTTTTTTTTTAATTCTTGCCATTTGTCAATAGTTTTCATAAAATGTGACACCCAGCACTGGATATATAATACTCTAGCATCAGAACTGAGCAAAGAATAGTAAGGCTACAAAGTGAAATTATTCTGGATTCCATAATTAATATCAATTCTCTTTAATATTTCATTAATTTTATTTCTCTCATGAAATCTTTGAATTATTCTAAGTTAAAGTTTTCTAAAATGTCTTGTTTTTCCTTTGATGTGTAATTATTGTTGACCAGATCTCTTCCATGAGGAACATGCAAAATGTAATCATATTTGACTCATTTATTTTCAGTCTATTAAGATATTTTAGATTCCAGATCTGTAATAGAAAATATATGAATCTCCCAATTTTATAACATCTGAAAGTTTTCTAATCACTTTTTGTCTTTATTTGTCAATAATAAAAATTTCTAACCCAACAGAGCCAAAATTTGGTCCAATAATTACCTCTAGCATAACCTCGGTTGAGGAAGCATAGACTTTGATTCCATTCAATTAAAAAGTTATTAATTCATTCAATTCTATATTTAGTTCATATCTTTTCCATAAAGATACCATGAGAGAGCCTACCAAATGCTTTAGTTCAGCTATGTCATATCATGGAATTCCACTTACCTTCCAATGTAACAATGCTTGTTAGAAATGGAAGTGATTTGTATGCTGTGTTTTTCTTTATGAAACTGAAAAGGCTCACAAACTTGCTCTGCAATCATATACTCAACATTTTTTCTTATAATTCAACACCCTATATGCAGAAGAATTATTATTGTTTTACTTTTTGTAAGTCAGGATGTTGATCTCTTATCTCTTCTTTGGTGTCTCCTCCTTATCATAACACTTTATCAGTGAGTATTAGGACATTATATCCACATATTTCTTAGTACCAAAAGATAACATTACTTAAAGTCAAGTGACTTAAATAAATGAGGATTGTTAGATGTCATTTTTCTTTCTTTTTTATTGTAATAAGTTTATTTTTAATATACATTGCTTTGTGAATGATATAGGGAGAGAAAAGTCAGAACAAAAGAGAAAAAAACATGAGAGAGAAAGAGAAAAAAAACAGAACAAAGAAGTTAACATAACGTGTTGATTTACAGTCAATCTCCTTACTTTTTTGTGGATGCAGATGACATTTCCTGTCCAAAGTCTATTGGGATTGCTTTGGATCTCTGAACAACTGAGAAGAACCAAGTCTTTCTTAATTGATCATCTCACTTTCTTGCTGTTATTGTGTACAATGTAATTCTGCTTTTGTTCATTTAACTCAGCATCATTTCATGAAAATCTTTCCAGGCCTTTCTATAATTAGCTTGTTCATCATTAATTTCATGTACCATAACTTGGTAAGCCATTCTCCACTTGATGGCCAATTATTTGCTACCACAAAAAAGAGCTACTACAAACATTTTTGCACTTGTGTCTCCTTTTTTTTTCCTATTTGATTTCCTTGGAATACAGACCAAGCCATGGCACTGCTAGGTAAAAGGGTGTGCATAATTTTAGAGCTCTTTGGGCATAGTGTAATTTGCATTTCTCTAATCAATAGGTAATTTAGAACATTTTTATATAACTATAGAAGGCTTCAATTTCATCATCTGAAAACTGTATGTTCATATCCTGTGACCATTTATCAATTGGAGAACCTTTTTTTTTCTTAGTATCTATTCATTTTTCTATCTTGGGTTTATTTAGCTCCCTCCACAATTTTTTTTTGTTCTCTTTTTAGAGTGATGTTGATTCTCCTTAATCAAAAGTACACAAACAAGTAAGAACTGTATGATACTACATTCATTTTTTTCATATGTAATCCACCATCTGATTAATCTTTCAGATCTGTATTCTTATCTCTAATATAAGGGCTATCATTCTTTTTATTGTAGTTCTCAACTGTTATTACATCAATCAGTTACTAAAAAACATTTACTTTGTGCAGGGGATACAAGCACAAAAAATAAATAGAAACATCTGGTTATCACCAATGATATATAATATCGACTCTATTAAACCTTAGCTAGTTTTGAATATTTTCTTGGATACATATTTCCCAGTATTATACATTTATTTATATTCATTATCAAAATTAATTATGAAAAGGAGAAATGTCATAAAACAAAATCTCAGTTGAGATTATGTATACATGTGTGTCTCTCTATGGAGAAATCCACATACACAAATGTATTAACACTTATACATATAGACACATCTGTTTATTTATTTATGTATGCATATATATATAAACACACACATATATATGTGTATACATATATACATATATACATATATATATATATATAATTTCATTATTGTAGGGAATTCACACTAATGAATATCTTTTATCATTGAAACCAGTAGCTGCTTTGCAACTTATAGTGTTAGAATGATTATTCTTTCATGTCAAAATTTCCTTTGACAATCTAGAAATGATTACAGGCCCTTTCTAAGATATAATTGATCATAAATGCATAGAGTAAATGAGGTCATCAAGAAAACAAATTATATTATAATATTTATCAAAAGACTACATTTTATTAAATAACGATTAGACAGACACCTCCCAGCTTCAAAGTTGTGTCCTTTGTATTGCATTTTCAAATCTAGTAGATGTTCCTGACTCTAAGACAGTTCTTTATCTACTTTGCTAAAAATATTAATAGGTATGAAATGCAATAATTCATCTCAAAAATAGATTTACAATCCAAGTTCCATTTAAGTTCTGAGAAATCAGCTTAATATAGAAAATTTTAGAAGAAAGACAACATTTGCATGGAACTATAATTTGCATCGATTACCCCTTTGGCTTAGAATACCATCCTTTTTTATTTTTGTCCATCAAAGTCCCACTCCACTTTTGAAAGTCATATCTTCTTAATAGAGTTTTCTCTGGTCCTTCTAGCTGAAAAATTGTGTCCTAGACCAATATAGAAATTTCTTTTGTCATTATCATATTTATTCCTACATAAAAATTATTTGTTTTTACATCCTTTTGACTCCTATCACTCTATTACAATATAAACTTTTTTGGGAGGGCAAGAACTATCACATATCCTATGTTTTCATTACTGGTACATAGCACAATGCCTTGCAGAGTAGAAGTTTATGGATATGTCTATATTTATACTGAATTACATTGAAATAAATTGCATTTGTAACTTTTACGGCTGTTGGTATTTGGATATTCAAAATGTTTTTTTCCCTTATCAGCAAATCAGCATATTCTATATAAAACTGATTAAAAGATACAAAAACTGGTATATTGAAATGATTTAGATTATCCAGCTGAAATTCATCCAAAAAATTTGAATATTGTTCACATACAATTCAAAAGCACATCAACCACAGATTTAAAAATATCCTTAGGCATTATTTTAGTAGTTATATGTTTATCAATACAAAAGTTGACTGGCAGTAATATTTTTTTTAAAAGACACAGAGTTTCAGTGATCAAATTGTAAAAGCTATCTTCAATTTCATTACTGGAAACCTTGCTGTTCTTTGACAAAATACATAAACAGAATGTCTGAAATATTGTTTTCTGTGTTATTTTATGATCATACTTTTAAAAGCAGTTTTAAAAAATTGAAACAAGTTAAAAAATTGAATCAAATCAATCAGATTGTTTCTCATTTTTACTTCAAAAAAAGGAGATGAAAATAATTATTTTTATTGATTTATATTTTATGACATCATACTGTCTGGCCTTTTTTCCTCCCCACAAACATATGCAAACCATCTATTTTTAAAATTCAGAATCAAATGTGGAATTGCATTAATGACAAGCATATTATATGCCCATATATTTGTATGTATGTATAAATATAACTATATAATTATTATATCATGTCAGATACAACTAATAATATATATGAATTTAAATTTTGATATAATTTTAAAATATTGGACTTAGAAAAAGAATACCTGTATTTCAGTCTTGGCTTTGGCTATTGGTAGTATGACCATAGGAAAATGACTTAAATTCTTTATCTATGATCAGTTCTATAATCTCTAAAATTAAAGAGTTGAAAATGGTTATATCTAAAATTTTCCCTAGGAATCTCTAAATTATATGAACAATAAAAATGAAATACTATAAAATATTGGCATAGAATTTGTGATCACATGAACATTATTTTTAAAGAAAAAAGAGTGTATGATATATCAAAAGGTTAGAATACACTTTTTTTATCATTTAAAGAGAAGCAATGAGTTGCCATGGAGAAAATTCTGGAAAATCATTTAGAAGTTTTAGGTTTGATTTTAAGGTCCTACACCTACTAAAATTTCCCCCAGGCAAGACAATTATCCTGTTTTTGTTTCAATTAACTGAAGGATAAAATAGAGGTAGCACTATCTCCCTTGCAAGATTGTGTTGAAGAAAGCACTTCCTGATCCTTCAGGCACCTTATAATGGCAATCTGTTGTTATTAAATTGGGCAAAAGTTGCCTGAAAACTTCCATATCACCTTTATAACTTTCCATTTTCTGAGACCAAGTGAAAAAGTGTTTTTATGTATACTTTACCCTGGTCAAATAAACTACTTGTCCTTTGAAGTTTCATATAGTAGATGATACTGAGAACAACTTCCTAGACTGATTTAAACTCTGAAATTATCAGTACCACTTTTATAATAGCAGAACTTTTAAGTCCACAAAAGCTTCACATTTCTCCCTTCAGTCAGATAAAGAAATGCAATTAGGTGAAAGCTTTAGAACCTGAAGAGCAAACAAAAAGCTGTTTTGTTCGGAACTTTAAAGGTGATGTACAAATATCAAAAACTAATTAAAGATAACAGGTGATATTTAACTGATCTGGAATCTGAACAGTAAAAAAATCAATTTTTGTCTCATTGGATTAAATTACATTTTCAGAGTGACTGACACAGAGAACTTTTGTTACTAATCATGCGAATTAGTTAAATATATTTGCTGCTACTTATTCATAAAGCCTCACTCACAACTTAACTTTTCATAGAATGCTATTTTAACATTTTGCTATTGAATAAATATTTTGACTGGTGGTGAAATTTTAAAACATAAATGTAAACATATCAAATAAAATTTTGAGTTAGAACTGGAGAATTAGGCAGGGAAATATGGGCTGATTCACAGTGCTTTTACTGACTCAACAACTGATCTTGGACAAGTAAGTTTAACTCATGCACTTCTTCCCCAGTTTATAGATTAGCAAATTCAATAAAGCTTAATTAAGCAAACCCCAGTCGATTAATGTTCTTTAGTGATTAACACTATTAAAAGCAGAGGTGAAAGTCATTATGGATGAATGAAAAGTAAAGTCAGCTGTTGATCATATCGCTGTGCAGATTATCTATTTTGTGGAACATCAATGACAAATACTTAATTTCAAGACACCTTTCCACTGCCATTTCAGTATAATTAGATGTGTCTCCCGCCATCATTATCTAATGCATTCACAAACAATAATTATCAATATTAAACCAAATAAATATGATTATGATGATAAATCTTTAGCTGGAAATATATGAAGTATAGTGTAGCCACATTTCATCTTCTTAGTTGAGAAAATATCAATAAACAGGACTGAATTTCTATCACTGGAATGGAAGGAAAGTGACTATTACAGGTCATATTGCTAATCTGCTTTTACCCTTCCATTCCACAAATATTTATTATAACCTTATTTGAGCAAGAATTTTCTGAAAAGTGAAAGTCTCTGCCCTCATAGGACAGAGGAGGAGACAATGCTTATTGTGTAAAGACTCCTACTGATTCTGTCATCAGAAAAAAAAATTTAAAAAGCTTTCAAATATGGCACTACCAATAGGCTGTTTGTTTTCAATTATCAGCTGAGCTATGTAACTTCATTGCTAAAAAATAAAATAAAATATGTTTATAAAGTAATACAACATTATTCCAAGAAGAAAATAATGCTAATCACAATGGAAATTTGGAGGGACATAGAAAAGTGCCATCTGTTGGAAATACCATCTAAGATATCTGCCCCACTCTTCCCATTCTTCTTAAAAAATCATCACAAAGCACAGCATAGAACCAAAATAAAATGTTAGAAGTGAGAAAGAGAAAAGCTGTTATTTGTGACATAATGGAAAAAAATAAAACAAAAGGGGGAGGGAATTGGCTTGAATTTTCAAATTAGTTCTCTAATTTGATCTTTCAGAAAAATATAGCTATTCCCTTATTTCAATTATCTATATGATTATAACTAACATGAGGTATTTGTAATCTTTTTTTCCAAGTGTAAATGTAAAAGAATTTAAAATGTTCCACTTTCTGAGTTCACTTTATTAAATAAATAACTTCTATAAAATTATTCATTTTTAATTAGTGGTCTTAATTAATTATCTGCACACATCACTTTTCAAAAAAAAGTTGTTCGTATATGTCTTCTAAACATCTTGAAATTCTTCACTTAATTTAGTTATAAAATAAGTTAAAGAAGGAACTTAATTAAATGGTAGAAGTAGTAACTTATCTTTCTGCTCATCAAGAATTAGGTAGACTTTTTAATATCAGGCCTAGCCTTTTTTCTTCTTTGGGAGTAAAAAGTGAAAGTGGAAAACGATGGAAAAATCACTGTACTTAATAGGGCTGTATAGCCCTGTCATATCAGAGGTAAGGCAGAAGTCTTTGTACACTTCTCACACACATTGTACACTTCTCAATAATACCTGATGGACTTTTTTCAAATCTAATGGTTCACAGGAAAAAATTAATAATTTGTTTCTATTCTCCAATTAAATTTAAGGAACTTTTATGTCTCTAAATTAAATTTGAAGGATCAGAATAGAATAGGATAGAAATACAAAATCAAGCTATCAAATACAATTAATGCATATAAATTAATTAATTGTAGTAAAGCACACACTATAGGTTCAAATAAATATGCATGTATCTACTCACAAAAAACCTTATATCTGCTGTTATCCATATTGTGATTATGATCATTAATATAATTAATCTAGGAGAAAATAATGACAAAAGAAAAGGACTTTTAAAAAAGTATAGTGTTTTAAGAATGAGCAGAAGAGACAGCTAAATTTTGTGATATGAAACATTTCTTTCACTAAAATAATAAGCACACCATACTGATTTTTTGATTGAGATATTTGAAAGATTAGATGGCAGGTCACAACTAAAATGCCAGCTAGTACTATATTTTACCCATCACTCACATGCCAAAAAATAATGCAAATGTAACTTTGTATTCTTCAAACACATGTTGCCTAGATTCGGCATCTAACATTGCATCAGAAAATAGAGCAAGGAAATTGCTTGGAATAAAACAGAGAAAAAGTCTTTACATGTCATATACTGAATGCATTGGATTAAGGTGTCAGAATAAGAATTAAGTATTTTCGAGGAAACTTGATCAATATAAGCAGTCACCTGAATCCTTTTAGAGACTAAGGGTATATCAAGGATGATGTTTGGGTGGAGGTAGTAAATTATTCCACTTAAGTGTTGAATTTGATAAGTTAGCTGTCATTTTTTACTTATTTTTTATGGGAAGGTTTCTATCATGGATCCCAAAATATGGTGAAATTGTATATAAGCAAAAGCTTGAGCATTTTGAGACAGAAATGGATAATTACAGATTAATAACAAAAATGAGTTTAAAAATCAATATTAAGTATTTACTATGTGTCAAGAAAGGTTCTAATTGCTGCATATATCATATGGGTAACAATATATAATAATGGAATGTGACATGATATAATACAGTACAATATAATTGATGTGTTATAATAATATTGTCACATATAATAAATAAAACAATTATGCTATCAGCTTAGAATAGTTTTCTCTAAATCTGAATTCCCAAACAAATCATAGAGACTCTTAAATATTGCAACAGATATTTATACTTGATGCATTTATTACAAATTATAACTATCTAGATGTGAAAGCATCATGATAGATCTTATTTTTTTATCTTGAATAGTATTTACCTTAATTTTCTGCATTAGAGATTTTTTAATTGTGATGAGATTCAAAAATCAGGTAGTGAAAATAAAACATCTTTAAAATATGATTTTTTCATAACAAAATTAGGATTTTTCTAATGGTAAATGTTTAGGACCTTTGTAAATTTGAAGTATTGCAATCTATAAATTTTCTGTGTTGCTTATTATTCTTTTTCTCCCTTTTAATAATCTATCACTCATTCATTTAAAAAAAAGATTTTCCATTAAAAAAGTAAAATTACTTTGTATTATTTTTAACAAAAGAAATGTAATAGCAAAAAATCACTTAACTATTCATATGATTTTGACTGAATCATATTGAAATTACTCTTCTTGTCAAGTATGGTGACAAATGACTGTCATCCCTGCTACTTTGGGATGCTGAAGCTGGTGAATTGCTTGGGTGTGGAAATCTTATGTTACACTAGGCCTAAAGCCAATAGGATGCCTATACTATATCTGGCACCAGTAAATTGAGATCCTGAGAGCAATAGAACATCAGATTGGCTAAGGAGGGAGCAAATTGACTCAAATGGAAAAATAGAACTGGTTAAAACACCCATGCTAATCACAATTGTGTTTGGACCCAGAGTGTACAATGAATTTCAAGTTTAAGGAAAAGAGACACATGTTTTCTCCCTTTGGTGGTTATGCTGTGTGTGGAGTGGTATATATAATGTGCATAAGTAAAGTATTCTTAATGAGAACTTTATTTTAGCTTTTGGTATGGTAACAATTTACTATTAGTAAAACTACAAAAAAGTTCCATTGAGTACTTGTAACTATCATAGCTATTTCAGTTTTTGTTTGTTTTTCACTTTATGTATTTTAACACACATTGTTTTACGAATCATGTTGGGAGAGAAAATCTGAGCAAAAGGGAAAAAACATGGGAGAGGGGGAAAAAAACAGAAACAAAGAATTGAACTAGCAGTGTTGATTTACATTCAACCTCCATAGTTCTTTTTCTGGATACAGATGGCATTTTCTGTCCAAAGTCTATTGGGATTGCTTTGAATCATTGAGCCACTGAGAAGAACCAAGTCTTTCATAGATGATCATTGCACATTCTTCCTATTATTATGTAGAATGTAATCCTGTTTCTGCTTGTTTCATTTGGCATCAATTTGTATGACTTTTTCCAGGCCCTTCTAAAATCAGATTGTTCATCATTTTTATAGAACAATGATATCCCATTGTCTTCATATAATACAACTAATTCAATCATTCCCCCTATAATAGACACCTACTCATTTTTCTATTTTTGTCTACCACAAAAAGAGCTGCTACAAACATTTTTGCACATATGGGTCCTTTCTCCTTCTTTATGATTCCCTTGGAATACAGACCAACTAGTGGCACTTCTAGGTCAAAGGGAATCATGTGCACAGTTTGATAGCCCTTTGGGCATAGTTCCAAATTACTCTCCAGAATTTTTGGAATATTTCACAACTGCACCAACAATGCAATAGTGTCCCAGTTTTGCTGCATCCCCTCCACTATGTATCATTACATTTTCCTTTCATCTTTGTCAATCTGAGAGTTATGAGGTAAAACAACCTCATAACTCTAAAATTGTTTTAATTTGCATTTCTCTAATCAAAAGAGATTAAGAGCATATGACTATAGATGGCCTTAATTTCATCATCTAAAAATTGTCTCTCCATATCCTTTGACCATTTATCAATTGGTGAATGACTTGTATTCTTATAAATTTGACAAAGTTCTTTATATATTTTAGAAATTACACCTTTATCAGAAATACAGGCTATAATAATTTTCCCCCATCTTTAGTACTTCCCTTTTAATCTTGTTTCTGTTGGTTTTGTTTATGTGAAACCTTTTCAATTTAATATAATCAAAGTTGTCTATTTTGCCTTTTGTAATATTCTCTAGTTCTTTGATCATAAATTTCTCCATTCTCCAAAGATTTGATAGGCAAATTATCCCTTCCTCTCCTAATCTGTTTATATCATTGCTATTGAATGATGTTAATGTCTTCGTCTTTTTTCAAAGCACCATAATAATTTCTAAAAGTAAATTAAACTGGAAATCTCTGTGGTCAAATTATATGCTTCCACTTCCTCTTAGAAGCCCTGTTCAAACATTCTTCTAAATGGATCTTTTAGCCAGTTTTATTTTTCAAATAAAACTGTGTCTGATTTGTATGTGTCAGATAAACATCTGTGTATATGTCCATGTTATCTTCCTTCTAGAATATTAAAAAGTAAACTTCTGTTTTTCCTTTGTTTTTATTTCCTCTATTCAATTCCTAAAACAATGGGTTTATAATAATTGTTTGCTGATTAGTGGCTAGGTGGCACACAAAAAAGGAAGCTCAGGATTTGAGTAAGGAATATAGTATTCAGGAATTCTCAAATAAGATGCATACATATTAAAAAATTCAATGTTATTGTGAAAGTTTAATTGAATCAATTAGCTACCAAGATTGACTTGTTAATACATAATACCTATTTTCACAATTGAAAATGAACATTTTATTAGGTGACCAAGGACAGAGTTTGATTATAATCACATATGAAAGAAATTTCTTAGCCATATATATATATATATATGTGTGTGTGTGTGTGTGTGTGTGTGTGTACGTATGTGTATATATATATATATGTGTGTGTGTGTGTGTGTGTGTGTGTGTATATAAACCACAATGAATTATTTCAGCTGAGAGTTTCAAGTAGTAGATTTTAATAACACTTTAGATAATATTTAATGTTCTTTTCTAATTCCGTGAATGAACTATTGCTTTTACAAACAAGATACCTTATTAACAAAAAAAAATAGGTTTCATTTAATGGTGAAATACATACATATTATTAGCTTTTAAACAAATATATTTGAATTTAAAAGAAGTAATAGTATGATATTATTATCATCCCCCAAATCTGTTTATAGCTATATTAACTGCATTTAAATGAGATTTTTATCTTTAGTGATGATTATCAGAATTAATATCAAAAAATAAATATGAATAAAATGATATAATGATGATGATGATAATGATGGTATAAGAACAGCTAAAATTAAGTAAGAAATTACTGTGATCCAAATATTTATTTAATGACAATAATTTCAGAGTAAATTACTAGGACATAATAGAAATATGCTAATATTTATTTTTATTATTTATGCATATTGAGTTTATTAGAAAATTAAAATATATTGTTGCTCCTTTGTTCTAGGATATTTCATAAGAAAATCAGTTAATGCTGCATATTCTTTAGTAAAATTGATTATTTATTTTAGATCATGTTCAAATATTTCTCTACATATAGTATAAAGTTTTGCATATAATTTGCCTAGTTTCCATCCAGATGTATTGTATTGCTCTCTTATGAGAACACTGTGATATCATGGCTTGGGTATAAATTATAATTTCAGTGTTCTTTGGGGATGAAAGATTCACAAATTTACATATCATTTTGCCAGATTGATATCTGTGTATTCGTTCTTTTAGATGATCTCTACTTTGGAATGTCAAACTTCAGAGATTTTTTTTTCTATCTTCCTGAATACTTAAGCCAAGCCTAGAACTTGGACTCCTGAGTTTTTAAGGCAAAATTTTGAATTTTATAGATTTTTTTATCAACCAATTTAAAAGCTCTTGATATAAAAGCAAAAATCTATAAAACAACTAATAAAAATAGCAATTTATATGTAAGGGTATTTTCTATAGCATTTCTTCTTAGATATTACAATTAATTACTATTTACTCAAAAAGGGTTTCTTTTTTTTTACTATTTACTAGTTTCTTATGTTTTTTTCTTTCATATATTCTTCTATAAACCTTTTTGTGAATTGTTATCTATCTATATATATATGTGTGTGTGTGCATATAAACATATATATATATATTTTTTCACATACACACATATAGATAGGTGTATTTCTATCTATTCTGTATGAAGTTAGAATGGACAAAATTTAAGAAAAAATTCCAAAATTTTAAGTACTTAGACCTAGGTATAAACTAATGCATGCATGCATGTATGTATGTATGTATATATATATATATATATATAATATTTCTATATTTTGTTCAAGGACTTATCATATTGGATGTGGTTTCAAGATTTATCATTGTTCTACATACACATGCATATATTTGTACATATTTATGTAGTATGTTTATATATATATATATATGTATATACATACATATATATATATTTATGTAAATAGCCTCTGCATTATCTGTCTTTTTAAAGCATTTATCTTGGCACATTGACCATAGACATCCTTTGAAACCAATTTAACAGAAATAAAAAAAAAATTTCCATTTAGAATGATGGTTAAAATAGAGACAATTTTATAATTTAAATGATCATTATCTGAGTATGCAATCACAAACTTTGCCTTTTGGGAAATCTCCTCCTACCATAAGTTAGTACAGTTTTCTGCATATAATGAATATAATATATACTTAATAGATATTTGTGGAATTGAATTCTGCAAAGTAAAATAACTCTAGAGGAAGCCTGGGAAGGATTGGGCAATGTTTCTTTCAACTCAAGCTCAATATGCATTGATTATTGACAATCAAATAGAAGTATCTGAACAGGCTATATGCAGACTTTGGGTTCAGAAGCTCTGGATTTGAATTCTGTCATTTGCTAGCTATATGCATTTGAGTAAGTCATTAATCTCTGTGGGGGTCCATAGCAATGCAGTGGAATGAACACTGGGTTTGGAAAAGCAAGAGATGAATTCTGGGTCAAATACACTATGTATTAGTTTATGGCATGTCATTAGGCATGCTGATAGATATAGGACTCACCTTTTTCACTTGCAATATCAGAAGATTACACTAGAGCTTCACTGAAGTTGCTTTTATTTCTAATATTCTGCAAAATGTAGGAAGAGAAGATAATAACACATACTTCCATTGTAATATTTTTAAATGAATCACTTTATAAAGCAGCTCGGTGACACAGTGGATAGAGTACCAGCCCTGAAGTCAGCAGGACCTGAGTTCAAATGTTAACTCAAACACTTAACACTTCCAAGCTGTGTGATCCTGGGCAAGTCACTTAACCCAAATTCCCTTAGCAAAATAAATAAATAAATAAATCACTTTATAAATCATTGAGTACTAAATTATGTTTATTATTATTATTTCCTGTCCTGAATTTCTCTTCTCATCATCATTATTATAAAAAAGGTTTAAATTGTAAGAAAAGAGTAAGAAATATAAAATAGCTAAACATTAAATCTTATGTATAATGTCAATAATTTGTACATGAAGCAATTGCTGCCAAGTTGCAAGGCATTTTTCCATTGCTTTCCACTGAAATATCAGAGAAATATTCTCAGAGATAAATTTCAGCTCAATTTGTAATAAAATTTTTACTCAAGAATCTAAACATTTATGTCAAAGTGCATTCTGCTTTTATTGAAGGCTGTGAGCATTTAATTTGTAGGTATTTCCTCTGAAAGCATTTAGTTAAATGGGCATATCAAAATTATTTTGACACCCTTATTAAATATGTACTTAGCAATTTTTCCTGCAAAAGGTCAAAATATTATATAGCATATCAATTCTCCATATCACACTGTACCTATTACTCTGTCATAGATGATGAAATTAATGTCACAGAATGTATCTTTATGAAGCCATGATGGATATGATACAATGCATCTATTCTTTTTCAAGGAACTTTCAAATTGCTTTGGGAAGATTTTTCCCCAGTACTTTCCCAAGAAATGACACAAAGATAATTGATGCTTTCATGAGAGCTGATTTGATTTTTCCACAATGAAGATAAGAAATCCCAAACTCCTTCCCAGATATGTCAGACAGAAAAGCTGTGGACTATACTTGTAATTTCATTGATATAAATATCTCTTCGAGGTAGAGAGCCTCAATCCAAGCAGATTAGCATGTTCTCTACAAATTAAGTGAAATAGAGGTGCCCAGAACAACAAAAAATTAATAACTTATCTTCTAAAAGATTTTATAAGTTCAGATGTCAAATTACACTGGCTCTAAATTAGTTAATCCCTTCTGATTAACCAATATATATATTGTAATGCTATAATTTCTCTGAAATTTCCATCCTTATATATGCATGTCATACAGAATCATGAAAAAAAAGATTTTGTAAACTGTATTATTTTAGCTTTGCAAGTTAAAATTAAATGATGCCTATGTTATATGTATGTGTATATATGTATATATATGTATGCATGTATATATAAAAACATATATAGCTATATGCACACAAATACTCATATAACTTTATTCATATCTATCTAACTAGTTACAATATTAAAAATATACAATGGACTATGAAGTGAAATGTAAATTTATACAGCATAATTATATAATCTTTCACTTTTCCTTTCTCTTGGATTCCATATGTAAATTTCATGGCACCTACATTTCAAAGGTTTTCTAGCTAAGGAAACTCAGACACCTAAATCTTTCAGGATAATTAGGTGAGGCACAGTGACTTCATAATCATTGAAGAGATTGCTCATACTTTCTCGTGTTGGGATCCATCTCATGGAACAGACAGGGTTCCTTTCAATGAGTGTTAGAAGTCATATTGAAGGTACCAAAACTTAAAGGAAAGTTTTACTAGACCATTGTATACCATGCTTGAGTGACTTGTTGCTTGGTTACATTCATAAGACAGAATGAAGAGTTGATAATTTGGAATAATTTCTGTATGAAGAAAGCTTCCTATGGGAAAAGATTGAGCACATTTTTCTAAGAAATTTATAGAATGTAATTATTTCTTTCATTTAGGATTTTTTTGTGGTTATAATGGACAAATAAACTGCAATAATGATTTAATACAATAATAAACAGATCACTTTTCCTGACTGGAGACTTCTCATGCTAAAAAAAAATGTAATGATAATCCTTTTGTACTGTATTTTTTTTTAATTTTACCAATTGAACTAGGTTCAAGTCACTTATTCTGAGTTTTTTTTTTTATCTGAGATATAAATAGCTACTTTTTGCATCACAGAATTCTTGTCAAACTCAAATGATATAATATAAAATTCTTTGTAAACTAAATTACTATTTTGGGGTAAGTTTATATATATGATATATATACATATATATATATATATATATATATATATATATCTTTTGTTTTTCATTTACAAGTCGTAGGAATGGACCTGGTATAGGATAGGGATGGCACAGGGATGCTTCAGAAAAGAATTATCCTTCTTAAGTTATTGTTTTTATAGCAGTCTGGTTCACTGGGAAGGAGAGGAACATGTCCAGGGGCATTTAGCTATATATGTCATAAGTGGAATAGCTCTGCCTGTAATATCTCTAAATTATGCCTGATTACTTATTGCTTATATGTCTGGTTTCTAAGATCAGAAACTCAATATGTATTTATTTTATTGAGTACTTATTATTGCAAGACACTATGCTAAGCTGTGAGGATACAAAGAAAGGCAAAGTACTTGTTCTTGTATTCAGTCCAATGGGGGAGAAAACATGAAAATGACAATGTGTTAACAAGCTATAAACCAAAAAAATGGGAATAATAGAGAGGGACTAGAATTAAGAGTTGTTAGGAAGGGTCTCTGCAAATAGTAGGATTGTAGATACTTGTTTTTCCCATTTTTTTTTGTTAAAGCTTTGTATTTACAGAACATATGAGTAATTTTTCTACATTGACCTTTGCAAAACTTTCTGTTTCAAATTTTTCCCTCTTTTCCCCCACCTCCTCCCCTAGATGGCAGGTAGTCTAATACATGTTAAATATATTAAAAATAAATAGATAAATAAATCCAATATAGGTATATACATCTATACAATTATCTTGCAATGCAAGAAAAATCAGATTTAGAAAGAAAAAGACAAAAAAAATAAACAACCTAAGAAGGAGAACAAAATGCAAGCAAACATCAACAGAAAGGATTAAAATGCTATGCTGTCATTCATACTCAGTTGCTACTGGCCTCTCTCTACATGTATATAGCTTTCTTTATCACTGAACAATAGGAACTAGTTTGAATCACCTCGTTGTTGAAGAGAACTATGTCCATCAGAATTGATCATAGTATAGTTTTGTTATTGCTGTGTATAATGATCTCCTGGTTCTTCTGATCATTGCATCAATTCATACAGGTCTCTCCAGGCCTTTCTGAAATCATCTTGTTGGTTGTTTCTTACAGAACAATAATATTCCATAACATTCATATGTCATAATTTATCCACCCATTCTCCAATTGATGTGCATGCATTCAGTTTCTAGTTTCTAGCCACTACAAAAAGGGCTGCCTCAAACAATTTTGCACATATATGGGTCCCTTCCCTTCCTTTAAGATCTCTTTGGGATATAGGCCCAGTAGAAACACTGCTGGGTCAAAGAGTATGCACAGTTTGATAATGTTTTGAACATAGTTCCAAACTGCTCTCCAGAATGGTTGGATCTGTTCACAGTTCTATCAAAAATGTATCAGTGTCCCAGTTTTCCCATATCCCCTCCAATATTTATCATTATCTTTTCTTGTCATCTTAGCCAACCTGATAGGTGTGTATTGTTATCTCATAGTTGCCTTAATTTGCATTTATTTGATAAATAGTGATTTGGAGCACCTTTTCATATGATTAGAGATAGTTTCAATTTCTTCATCTGAAAATTGTCTGTTTATATCCTTTGACCATTTATCAATTGGAGAATGGCTTGAATACTTATAAATTTGAATTAATTCTCTATAGAGAATTTTAGAAATGAGGCCTTTATCAGAACCTTTGAATGTAAATATGTTTTCCCAGTTTATTGCTTCCCTTCTAATCTTATCTGTATTTGTTTTGTTTGTACAAAAACTTTTTCATATTAATATAATCAAAATTATCTATTTTGTGAATAATAATGATCTCTAGTTCTTCTTTGGTCACAAACTCCTTCCTCTTCCCCAGATCTGAGAGATAAACTATCCTATGTTCTTCTAATTTTTTTTATAATATAATTCTTTATGTCTAGATCATGAATCCATTTTGACCTTACCTTGGTATATGGTATTAGGTATGGGTTAATGTCTAATTTCTTTCATACTAGTTTCCACTTTTAACAGCAGATTTTGTCAAATATTGAGTTCTTCTTCCAAAAGCTGGGGGCTTTGAGTTTGTGAAACACTTGATTACTATAGTCATTGACTATTTTGTCCTGTGAACCTAACCTATTCACTGATCAACTACTCTCTTTCTTAGCCAAATGGTTTTTATGACTGCTGATTTATAATTATAGTTTTGGATGTGGTGCAGCTAAGCCATCTTCATTTTTTTTTCATTAATTACCTTGACATTCTTGACCTTTTGGTATTCCAAATGAATTTTGTTGTTATTTTTTCTAAGTCAGTAAAATAATTTATTGGGAGTTTGATTGTTATAGCACTAAATAAATAATTTAGTTTAGGTAGTAATGTCACCTTTATTATATTCACTCAACCTATCCAAGAGCACTTAATATTTTTCCTATTGTTTAGATCTGATTTTGTTTGTGTGGAAAGTGTTTTGTAGTTTTGCTCATATACTTCTTGACTTTCTCTTGGCAGATAGATTCCCAAATATTTTATACTATTGACAGTTATTTTAAATGGAATTTCTCTTCATATCTCTTGCTGTTGGATTTTGCTAGTGATATATAAAAATGCTGATGATTTATGTGGATTTATTCTGTATCCTGCAACTTTGCTAAAGTTCTGGACTATTTCTAATAGATATTTAGTTGTTTTTCTAGGATTCTCTAAGTAGACTATCATATCATCTGCAAAGAGTGATAATTTGGTTTCCTCATGACCTACTCTAATTCAATCAATGTCTTTTTCTTCTCTTATTGTCAGAGCTAGCATTTCTAATACAATATTATATAGTAATGTTGGGAATAGGCAACTTTGTTTCTCCCCTGATCTTATTTAGAATGGTTCCATTTTATCACCATTACATATGATGCTAGCTGCTGGTTTTAAATAGATGCTACTGATCATTTTCAGGGAAAGTCCATTTATTCCTAAATTCTCTAGTTTTCTTTTTAATAACACTGGATGTTGGGTTTTCATCAAATGTTTTTCCTGCATCTATTGAGATAATCATATTCTTTTTGTTAATTTGGTTCTTGATATAGTCACTTATGATAATAGTTTTTCTAACATTGAACCATCCCTGCATTCCTGGTATAAATCCTACCTGGTCATGGTATATTATTCTAGGGATGATTTTCTGTAATCTCTTTGCTAATATTTTAAGATTTTTGCATCAATATTCATTCGGGAGATTGGTCTATAATTTTCTTCCTCTGTTTTCTTCCTATCTGGTTTAGGTATCAGTACCATGTCTGTGTCATAATAGGAATTAGGTAGGAGTCCTTTTTTCCTATTTTTTCAAAAGTTTATATAATATTGGAAATAATTGTTCTTAAAATGTTTGGTAAAATTTATATGTAAATCCATCTGGTACTGGGGAGTTTTTCTTAGGGAGTTGATGAATAGTTTGTTCTATTTCTTTTTCTAAAATGGGACTATTTAAGTAATTTATTTCT
>JAJPUD010011461.1:44056-54512 GCA_023553655.1 Myrmecobius fasciatus | reverse complement strand
TCACTTTATTTGTGTGGAAAATGTTTTGTAGTTTTGCTCATGTAGTTACTGACTTTCCCTTGGCAGATAAATTCCCAAATGTTTTATAGTATTGACAGTTATTTTAAATGGAATTTCTCTTTGTATCTCTTGCTGTTTAATTTTGTTAGTGATGTATAAAAATGCTGATGATTTATGTGGATTTATTTTGTATTCTGAAATTTTGCTAAAGTTGTGAATTATTTCTAATAGTTTTTAGCTGATTCTCTAGGGTTCTGTACATATACCATCATATCATCTGGAAAGAGTGATAATTTGGTTTCCTCCTAACCTACTACAATTACTTTAATCTTTTTTTCTTCTCTTGTTGCCAAAGCTAACATTTCAAATACAATATTGAATAATAATGGTGAGAGTGGGCAACCTTCTTTCATCTCTGATCTTACAGGGAATGATTGCAGTTTATCCCCATTATATATGATGCTTGTTGATGGTTTTAAATAGATGCTATTGACTATTTTAAGGAAAAGTTCTTTTATTCCTATTGTCTCTAGTGTTTTTAATAGTAATGGATGTTGGATTTTATCAAATGTTTTTTCGGCATCTATTGAGATAATTACATGTTTTTTGTTAATATGGTTATTGATATAGTCAACTATACGGGTAGTTTTTTTCTAATATTGAACCCACTCTGCCTTCCTGATATAAATCCTATGTGGTCATGATGTATTATCCTAGGGATGACTTTCTGTAATCTCTTTATTAATATTTTGTTTAAGATTTTTGCATCAATATTCATTAGGGAGATTGGTCTATAATTTTCTTTCTCTGTTTTCATCCTACCTGATTTAGCTAGCAGCACCATATCTGTGCCATAAAATAAATTTAGTAGGACTCCTTCTTTCCCTATTTTTTCAAATAATTTATATAGTATTGGAGTTAATTGCTCTTTAAATATTTGGTAGAATTCATATGTAAATCTATCTGGTACTGGAGATATTTTCAAGAAAGTTGATTAATACTTTGTTCTATTTCTTTTTCTAAAATGGGACTATTATAGTAATGTATTTCTTTTTCTGTTAATCTGGGCAAATCTACAAAAATTTTGTAGTTATTCCTCCATTTCACTTAGCTTGTCAAATTTATTAGGAGAAAGTTGGGCAAAGCAATTCGTAATTATTGCTCTAGTTTCCTCTTCATTGATGGAAATTTCTCCCTTTACATTTCTGACACTAACAATTTGATTTTCCTCTTTCATTTTTCTAATCAGATTAACTAAAGTTTTATCTATTTTGGTGGGTTTTTTCATAATACCAATTCTTAATTTTATTTATTAATTCAATATTTTTTAACTTTCAATGCTATTAATCTCTCCTTTTATTTTTAGAATTTCAAGTTTGATAATTGGGGATTTTTAATTTGTTCTTTTTCTAGCTTTTTTAGTTGTAAGCCCAATTCATTAATAGTCTCTCTATTTTATGCAAATAAGGATGAAGAGATAAATTTTCCCTTTATTATGGCTTTGGCTGCATCCCACAAGTTTTGGGTATTGTCTCATTATTTTCATTCTCTTGCATGAAATTATTAATTGTGTCTATGATTTGCTGTTTCACCTATTCATTCTTTAGGGTCAGATTATTTAGTTTCCAAATGCTTTTTGGTCTATTTTCCCTTGGCCTATTACTAAATGTAATTTCTTATTGCAGTGTAATCTGAAAAAAATGCATTTACTATTTCTGCCTTTTTCCATATGATTTTGAGGTCTTTATGTCCTAATATACGGTCAATTTTTGGATAAGTTCCATGAACTGCTAAGAAGAAAGTGTACTTCTTTCTGTCTCCATTCAATTTTCTCCAAAGATGTAGCATGCCTAAATTTTCTAACATTTTGTTTACCTTCTTAACGTCTTTCTTATTTTGTGGTTTGATTTATCTAATTGTGAGACAGCAAAGTTTAGATCTCCTTCTGTTATAATCTTGCTGTCTATTTCTTCTTGCAGCTTTCTTAACTTCTCCTTTAGGAATTTCCATGCTATACCACTTGGTGAATATATGTTTAGTATTGATATTGCTTCATTATCTGTGGTATCCTTTATCAATTTATAGTTTCCTTCCTTATCTCTTTTAATTAGGAAAATATTTGCTTTTGCTTGATCTGAGATCAGAATGGCTACTCTTGCTTGTTTTCTTCACCTCATAGGTTCTGTTTCAGTCTTTTACCTTTACTATGTATGTATCACTCTGCTTTAAATGTAGTTCTTGTAAGCAACATATTGTAGATTTTGGCTTTTAATCTAGTCTGCTATCTGCTTCCACTTTATGGGGAGATTTCACCCCATTCATATTTATGGTTAAAACTACTAAATTCTGTATTTCCTACCAATTTATTAACCCCAAATTATATATTTCTCTTTCCTTTTCTTCTTTCCCTCCTTTCCAGTATTTTCCTTATGAGTATTACTTGCTTGAAACAGCCCTCACCTTTTAGAGTCCCTCCCCCTTTCTCATACCTTTCCCCTACTATTTCTGTTTTTCCCTCTATTTAGCCTACCCCTTCCCTTTTCCCCTTTCCCCTGCCATTTTTCTATAAATTGAGAGAAATTACTCTGTGAAACCAAATATGTATAATATTTTCTATTTGGCCCAAATCTGATAAGAGTAAGATTCACCCAATGTTCATCCCCCTCCTTTCTTTCCCTCATATATAATATTTCCTTTGTCTCTCTGTGAAATGTAATTTCCCTCATTTTACCTCCACTTTCCCCTTTTCCTGGTACAATTTCCTTTAAAACTCTGGTTTCTTTTTCATATTATAAGAGTAAAATCAAATTATACATGCACTCGCCATGTATACCCAAAACAGAAATACAGAACTCAAGAGTTCTTTTCTTTTTACCATTTCATGCTTCTCTTGACTTCTATATTTGGAAATTATATTTTTTGTTCAGCTCTGGCCTTTTCATCAGAAATAAATGGAATTCACTATTTCATTGAATTTCCATCTTCTTCCTTGGAAGAAAATGTTCAGTTTAGTGGGGTAGTTTATTGCTGGCTGAATTCCACATTCCTTTGCCTGTCAGAATATGAAATTCCAGACCCTTCAATCCATTAAAATGGCAGCTGGGGGGGGAGTCAGAGCCAAGATGTTAGAGTGCAGATGCAACTCTCTGTGATCTCCTCTGATCTTCTCTCAAACCAAAAGCAGATTAAGCTTCTGAACTGGTTCTGGAGTGAAAGCTCCACCCAAATAATAAGAATACAATACATTTTCAACAAATGTTACTTTGGAAGAACTTTGGAGCAGGTCTGTTTAAGATTGGGTGGTTTGCCATGCTCAGGTGGCAGCATGCAGCCAGGGGAGGAGACAGGGGCTGGGATGGAGCATGGTGAATTCTAAACACCTGTGAAGTCCCTGGGAGACACTAGGGCCACTTTGCTCTGGTTGTGGGCAGGTGCTTTGGCAGATCTGCCTTTGGTGAAGGGTAGATTGAAAACCACTGAGAAGGTGGGACCTAGCACTGGAAGTCAATCAGCTGAACTGCCCCAGGGCAAAGTGAAGCATTTTCCACTCCTCTGCTTTAAACAGACCTCAAGCTCTAAAAAAATGAGTAAGAAACAGAAAATAACTCTCTCCATACACAGATTTCAAGGAGAGAAAGAAGGGCAGACCTCAGATCTTGAAGTTCCTAAAAATAAAGCAACTCCAGAAGAAGCCACAAAGGTGGACATGAGCTGGTTCCCATTTCACAAGGCTTACCTGAAAGATTGCATAAAAAATATCAAAAGAGAGTTAGAAGAAAAATGGAGAAATGCATGGAGATCATTGCAAGAAGGATATAATGCCCTACAAAAGAGATATGAAAAAGACACCAATTCACTGAAAAAATTGGTGAAATGAAAAAAAAAACTGCAATGAACAAAAAATTCAATTGGACAGCTACAAAAGGAGCTAAAAAGGTAACTGAAGAAAATAATACTTTAAAAATTAGAATTCAACAAATGGAAGTAAATGACTCAATAAGATTTCATGAATCAGTCAAACAAAAACAAAAAATGAAAAAAAATAGAAGAAAATATGAAATATCTCCTAGGAAAAACAACTGCCTTGGAAAACAGATCTATGAGAGACAATCTAAGGATTACTTGACTCCCCAAAAGCCATGATGAAAAAAAGAACCTAGATGCTATCATCCAGAAAATCATGAAATAAAACTGCCCTGATGTTTTAGAATCAGAAGGCAAAATCACCATTGAAAGAATTCACCAATCACCTCCTGAAAGAGAACCCAAAATTAAAACCCCAAGGAATATCGTGGCTAAATTTCAGGACTATCACACCAAGGGAAAAATATTGCAAGCAGCTAGAAAGAAACAATTCAAATACCGAGGAACTGTAATTAGAATCACACAAGATCTGTCAGCTTCCACATTAAAGTATTGAAAGGGCCTGGAATCAGATATTCAACAAGGCAAAGAAACTTGGATTACAGCCAAGAGAATAAGTTATGCAGCTAGAATGAGCATTATCTTCCAGGGAAGAAGATGGTCATTCAATGATATAGAAGAATTTCACCTATTTCTAATGAAAAGACCAGATGTGAACAAAAAATTTGGCCTCCAAATACAGAACTCAAGAGAAGCATAAAAAGGTAAAAAAGGAAAGAACTCTTGAGAACTATATTTTTACTATGGGTATACTTAAAGAATGGGGTTATAATTTGATTTTACTTTGATAAAATGAAAAAGAAAACTAGAGGTGGAAGGGCTATCACACTGGAAAAAGGGGAAAGAAGGTAAAATAAAGTTTAAAAAAGGAGGTAAAATAAGGTAAAATCTCATGAAAAGGTAAAGAAAATCTAATATAATTGAGGGAAAGAAGGGAGGCAATGAGCATTGTGTGAATATTACTCTCATCAGATTGGGCTCTAAAAGAGTATATCAGACACATTTGGTTTCACAGAGAAACTTGTCCCTCCTTATAGGGAAGTAGGAGGGAAAGGAGGAAAAGAAAGGGATAGACTAATAGAAGAATTAGGGGAAAGGTGTAAAAAAAGGAGGGCTCTAAAGGGGGGAGGACTATTAGAGGGAGATGGTCATCAAAAACAAAATACTGGGGAGGGGGGAAGGTAGAAAAGGGAAAGGAAAGAGAAAACATAATTTTTGGTAAACAAGATGGCAGGAAACCTCATCTATACTTACATTGGGCCTGTGCTGGTCTCTGTCAACCCTCATCAGGACCTCCAGATCTACAGCCGGCAGCACATGAAACATTACTGGGGTGTCAGCTTCTATGAAGTCCCCCTTAGCTTCTGACCCTCCCCCCAGTGTTTACTCCATCCCCACCCCCAGTCTGATCCCCAAGCCCTTGCAGGTTGTGCTATGGTGGACACAGTGTTCCAGGCACTGCGGACCGAAAGAAGGGATCAGGCTGTGTTGATATCTGGGGAGAGTGGGGCAGGGAAGACTAAGGCCACCAAGAGGCTACTGCAATTCTATGCCAAGACCTGCCTGGCTAGCAAACAAGGAGCTATAAGGGACAGATTGCTCCAGAGAAACGTCCATATCTTCTATTAGCTGCTGGAAGGAGGGGAGGAAGAGACTCTTCGGAGGCTGGTCCTGGAGAAGAATCCCCAGAGCTACTTGTATCAAGGTCACATCCATCAATGACAAGAATGACTGGAAGGTGGTCTTTCTGTCATTGACTTCAATGAAGATGACATTGAGGACCTGCTGAGCATTGTGGCCAGTGTCCTGCATCTGGGCAATATCCACTTTGCCGCTGATGAGCAGAGCAATTCCCAGGTAACCACTGAGAACCAGGTCAAGTACCTGACCCGGCTACTGCAGGTGGATGGCTCTATGCTGAAGGAAGCCGTGACCCACAGGAAGATCATTGCCAAGGGTGAGGAGCTTGGAGTAGGCTGCATGTGCCCGGCATTCCCTGGCAAAGGCCATCTACAGCCTCCCTTTCTCCTGGCTGGTTAACAAGATCAATAGGTGACTGGCTTTCAAGGACCCAGAATTCCCCAACTGGAGAGGAACCATGGATTGGGAGCTGGTTGATATCTATGGTTTTGAGGTTTTCCAGCACAACAGTTTTGAGCAATTTTGCATTAATTACTGTAATGAAAAGCTGCAACAGCTCTTCATCTAACTCACCTCAAGTCAGAACAAGAAGAATATGATGCAGAGGGTATTGCTTGGGAGCCAGTGCCGAATCTCAACAACAAGATCATTTGTGACTTGGTGGAGGAAAAGTTCAAAGGCATCATCTCCATCCTGGATGAGGAGTGTCTTCACCCTGGCCATGCCACCAATCTGACATTTCTGCAAAAGCTTGAGGACACCTTGAAGCACCACCGACACTTCATGACTCACAAGTTGGCTGATCAGCAGACAAGGAAATCCTTGGGTCCAGGCGATGGGTCCCCATCCTGAGCCAGTGCTTTGACAGGAGTGAACTCACAGACAAGAAAAGGCCAGAGAGGCGGCCACACAGTTTAAGGCAAGTCTGTTCCAACTGGTTGAGACCCTCATGTCCAAAGAACCTGCCTATATTCACTGTATCAAGCCCAAGGATGCCAAACAGCCAGGGCGGTTTGATGAGGTGCTCATCCGACATCAGGTGAAGTACCTGGGGCTGATGGAGAATCTGTTGGTATAGAGAGCTGGCTTTGCCTACAGGCGCAAATATGAGAACTTCCTCCAGAGATAAAAGTTCTTGTGTCCCAAGACATGGCCCACCTGGGACTGGTGACCACAGGATTTGGTATCGGTCTTGATCCAACAGCTCGGCTACAAGCCTGAGGAATACAAGCTGGGCAAAACCAAAATCTTCACCCGCTTTCCCAACACATTCTTTGCCACAAAAGATGCTCTGGAAGTGAGGAAGCAGAGCTTGGACACAAAGATCCAGGCAGTATGGCGGGGATACCATTGGAGACAGAAATTCTTACCAGTCAAGCATGCAGCTATCTGCATCCAGTCATGGTGGTGTGGGATCCTGGGCCAGAGGAAAGCAGCCAAGAGGAAATGGGCTGCTAACATGATCCAACAGCTAATCCAAGGCTTCATCCTTCACTGTGCACCCAGGTGCCTCGAAAATGCCTTCTTGGATGTCATTCGGTGCTCCTTCCTGCTGAATCTATGGTGGCACCTACCCTGGAACGTGTTGGACAAAACATAGCCCACCCTTCCCCCTGCCCTGCATGAGGCATCCGAAAAGCTGAGGGAGCTCTGCATGAGGAATATGGTGTGGAAATATTGCCACAACATCAATCCTGAATGGAAGCAACAGCTACATCAGAAGGCTGTGGCCAGTGAAATTTTCAAGGGCAAGAAAGACAAGTACCCCCAAAGCGTCCCTAGACTTTTCATCAACACTCGAATTGCTGCTGATGAGATCAGCCCTAAAATGCTCCAGGCCCTAGGCAATGAGTCTGTCTAGTAGGCAGCACCTGTAGTGAAATACGACCAGAAGTGCTACAAGCCTCAGGCCAGGCAACTGCTGCTGACTCTCAGTGCCACGGTCATCGTGGAGGAGGCCAAGATCAAGCAGAGGATCGAACATGCCAACTTGACTGGTATCTCAGTCAGCAGCCTCAGTGAGAGCCTTTTTGTCCTCCATGTGCAGAGAGAGGACAACAAGCAGAAGGGGGATGTGGTGCTCCAAAGTCATCACGTGACGGAGACGATCACCAAGTTGGCCCTGAATGCAGACTGAGTGAACAACATTAATATCAACCAGGACAGCATCATCTTTGCTGGAGACCCAGGCAGGGATGGAATTATTGATTTCACCCGTAGCTCCAAGCTCCTTATCTGCAAGGCCAAGAACAGGTACCTAGCCATGGTCGCTCCCCGGCTGAACTCCCGATGATGATGGACCTCGTCCTTCTGAACACTCTTCCTGCCCCTCCACCATGCCCTCTTTGCTCATCTGCCCACCCACTTGCTGCTGCCCTATCCCCCTTCATGGTAACCAAAGACTTTCAATTCCATGCTTGGAGAAATGGGTGCATCCCGGGTCTGAGGGGGGTCCGTGTGGCACCTGCCTTGCATTCCCAGATCCCTTCTTCCCTGCCCATGTCCCAACCTCCCACCTCGGCTTCATGGTGGATGTGGGGGACAACGGTAGGAAAATAGGGAACCATGCCAGGAACAGGGCTGAGGGATGACAGAGGCCAGGGCACAGCTCCACGACTGATGCCAAACCAGTAAGAGGAAACCTTTTGCTGAGTTTGTTTCTTTGTTTGTTTGTTTTTTCCTTGCTGAGTCATTTTGATGCTTTGTATGAGATAATTTTTTTTGTAAGGTACTCATTCCCTGCCACCAAGATGGATGTGCTCTGGCCAGCCCTGCAGGAGGGCAGGGGTACCACCAAGGAAGCAATCAGGAGGCTGGAGTAGGAGGAAGAGTAGGGTCCAGATGCTCTCCCTCCATGCCTCAGAACCAGTTACTCCATCCCATCTGTTCCTGCCCACCCCTTCGGGCCACACCCAGGGCAGCCCCCAGTCTCCCTTTATACCTGGCCATGCGGGGCTGGGACCTATACTTGGTCTGCTTCTCTTTTCTGCCTTAGTGTGGCCCTGCTCACCTAAGACCTCTTTCCCAGGAGGACCAGAGGCACTTTCACCCCCCTCTCCCAACACACACACACACACACACACACACACACACACACACAGAGTGATAGACTCCTGCCTGGGAAGGGGGATATCTTGAACAGACCAGGGTAGAGATAGTGATAGATGAGAGGGACAGGCAGCATGGGTGGCTTAATGGGAAGAACTTGGCCTGGCTCTCAAAGGACCTTGTTATCTGTGTGTAATTGGGAAAAAGATTTCATCCCACGGCTTCTTCCTCTGTTTCTGCAAAGTCACCATCCTAAGATTACTCAAAGGGATTTTAGGAGTCATCCAAGCTCCCCTCTTAACTCACATTCTGTGATTATGGGGGTCCAGTGGTGCTTATTCTGAAGCCCCTGCCCAGTAGAAAAAGTTTCTTGTTCAAAGCCCCTCAATCCCTGCAATCAGTAGCTGAAATGGGTAGTTGGGAGTGTTGGGTTGGGTTTGGTTCTAAATAGAAGGGAAAAAATGATCCTGGGGTCCACTGTGTGACCCTGTTCATTGCTTTGTTGCTCCCCTTTCCCAAATCTACCCTCATCCTGTAGGATAAGGAATGACTTTGGGATAAGAAGGAGAGGATGATCACTTATCTCTGCTTCTCCACCCGATTCCCTATTCCCAGTGAGGGACAGGATGCTGTTGAAGCAGCCTGTTATCTACCTTGGGATCCTGGGGACACTGCCAACACTTGCAACCCCAGGCAACACTAAATAAAGTGATTACATTTTTGCAAATAATAATAATAATAATAAAATGGCAGGAAATACAGATTTAGTTATTTTAACTATGAATGTGAATGGGATGAACTCTCCCATAAAACAGAAGTAAATAGCAGACTGGATTAAAAGACAGAATCCTACATGTTGTCTACAAGAAACACATCTAAAAAATAGAGATACATACAGAGTGAAGGCAAAGGACTGGAACAAAATCTATTATGCCTCAGGTGAACAAAAGAAAAAAAAAAAAGCTGGGGTAGCAATCCTTAGATCAAGTAAAAGCAAAGATAGATCTAATTAAAATAGATAAAGAAGGAAACTATATTTTACTAAAGATTACCATAGATAATGAAGTGGTATCAATACTAAATATACATTCACCAAGTGGTATAGCATCCAAATTACTAGAGGAGAAATTAAGAGAGATGCAAGAAGAAATAGACAGCAAAACTATACTAGTGGAGGATCTCAACCTTGTTCTCTCACAATTAGTTAAATCAAACTTCAAAATAAATAAGAAAGAAGTCAAGGAGGTAAACAAAATGTTAGAAAAGTTAGGAAGGATAGATCTCTGGAGGAAATTAAATGGCGATAGAAGGGAGTTTACTTTTTTCTCAGGGGTTCATGGAACTTTTGTGAAAATTGATCATGTGTTAGGGCATAAAAACCTCAAAATCAAATGCAGAAAAGCAAAAATAGTAAATTCATCCTTCTCAGATAATGATGCAACAAAACTCACATGTAATATAAGTAGAGGAGAAAATAGTCCAAAGATTAATAGGAAATTAAATAATTTAATTTTAAAGAATGAATGGGTGAAAGAGCAAATCATAGACACAATCAATAATTTCATCCAGGACAATGAAAATAATGAGACAACATACCAAAATTTGTGGGATATGGCCAAAGCGGTTATAAGGGTAATTTTATATCTCTAGATGCTTACTTGCATAAAAATAGAGAAATAGAGGATCAATGAATTGGGCTTACAATTAAAAATGTAGAAAAAGAGCAAATTAAAAACCCTCACTTAAATACCAAATTGGAAATTCTGAAAATAAAAGGGGAGATTAATAAAAAATGAAAATAAGAAAATTATTGAATTAATAAATAAAACTGAGTTGGTTTTAT
>JAJPUD010011461.1:0-30926 GCA_023553655.1 Myrmecobius fasciatus | reverse complement strand
ATCTACATCTACATCTACATCTACATCTACATCTACATCTACATCTATATCTATATCTATATCTCTACCTATACTTATATCTATATCTATCTATCTAGCATCTATTGATTTTTAGATGTAGCTATAAAAAATCAATACATATATATATGTATATATATATATATATATAGTCAATAGAAGGTGATCTTTTTTGGAGAAGAGAGTGGCAGGGGGGAGAACTTTAGCAGTTGAGTGAGAATCTAAAAAGCCCTCTTAAAGGAGGGGCATTTGAACTTGGCTTTCAAGAAGGCTAGGGATTCTAAGAAGTGGTAATAAGGAAGCATGCATTCCTGCCTTAGAGGGCAGACTGTACAAAATTACAGAAGCCCCAAATGAAATGTCATTTTTAAGGTGTGTGACAGGACTCTCTTTACCATCCACAGGGGTCCTCATCACTTCAATAATACCAATTACAATTGAGTCCTTTTTTATCCTGTGAAATCTTAGTCCTAATTTTCCAAAATTCCTCTACAGAAAATCAACTGAATATGGTGGGGGTCTTCCTCTAAATCTCTTTAAATTATATAGAATGCAGTGGAATCCATGGTCTGTCTCACTACATGACCAACTCACTTCTTTCCTCGTCATAAATCTTCTTATAATATGCTTCATGCCAATTCATCTTTACTGTTCATCACTTGGAAAATGTTGATATCCACTCACATATATGATAACCCTTTCTACTGTCCTTGGAGTGACAATTTAAGTTTTGAAGGCTATGGAAATCTATGATTTGTCATCACACTATATCACCAGAAAACCTATTGATATTAAAAATATCCTTTCAATCATGATAACAATCAGAATTATTAAAAGTATTTAGCTAAATGGCATGGTTGATAATAGTACCAGGCCTGGAATGAGGATCACTTGATTTGAAATCTGGCTTCTGACACTTAATTAGCTATGTGACACTGGGTAAGAAAGTTAACCCTATTTGTCTCAGTTTACTCATCATTAAAATTAAATGTAAGAGAAAATGGCAAGCCATTCTAGTATGTTTTGCCAAGAAAATCCCTCCTGGAGTCATATGCAGAGTTGGACATAACTGAAATAATTAAATAACTATTCTCTTCTTGTTATGTATATCTGGTTTCAGTTTAATGTTCTTCTGCAGTGTCTACCCATACCATGATGAATTAGTTCTATACATCATCTTTCCAACTTCCTAATCAGGCTGGACAGTAGGCATATTTATTTTTTCCTTTATGATCAGTTTTTCTGAGCTTTTTTAAGCCATTATGAACCTCTTTCAAAAGTCACTTCATTATTCATTATTGGTTTTATGTGATCAATATATTATTTTCTACAAATAAGAGCAACTGAAGAACCTCATCATTCATTGATAAGTCCCTTTCCCTTTGTACTCTGTACCAGAAATACTTGTGGATAGTAACAAATAGCTTTATGAAATACAGTTCTATTTCATAGTTTTCTTTGTATTGATTATCAAACTTTTTTGCACAAAGCTTTTTCATTATATCTTTCAAGGAATCTCATACAACTTTGATAAATTCTTGAGAGCCTTAAAAGTCCAACAATTCAATTTTTCTATAGTCAACAAATAAATGCAATTTTTATTCAATTATGTAAATGTAAACATATAATAAACTATGAATTATTCCTTGAGAAAACATACTTTCTGTAATATTCCAGATAGATTTAATATATTTGTAAATTCATCTCATAAAATTGTTAATATACACATATGAACTAATAGTATACAGATGCTTAATTTCTCATTATCTGAAATGTATGTCATTGTGCATATGTGTTTGTGTGCACATTTTTCTATGTATATATATACATATATGTGTATATGTATATATATACATGACAAGCTAGATATAATTATACAAAGACACATCTATCCATTTATTTATATAAATATTCAAAGACTTGAACTTAATTGTTCCAAAGAAGAACTAATGATAAAATTATGTTATGAATGAAAAGCTTAATTTTTAAAAGAATAATAAAAACAAAAGGATATTTTTCTTCAGATTTTCTCTAGAATATCTATCCCACTGCCACTTGCTAAAAACAAAACTAATGTTCAGTGAAACTATCAATAAATTAACATGAACATTAGAGAGACAGAGAGAGAGAGAGAGAGAGAGAGAGAGACAGAGAGAGAGAGAGAGAGAGAGAGTCTCCTATTTCCTGAGACATGGTACTTCTTACCCCAAAGTGGACCTTTCTTTCAAAACTTTCTGGAGAAGCACTGAAACTTGCATTTGTTGCAGCGATCAGATTGAATGTATGGGAATCTAAGAGGAAATTCTCATTCCCAGGCAATTTCTTTTTTCACATGTGTGTAATAAAAACAATAATAAGCTTAGTGATCAAAACCTTTTATGTGATTGGGTAAATTCTCAAATTAAAAAATAAAGGTATGTATAAAACAATAAAATTCAAAAAATGTTACACATAAAAGGACTTTTTAAAATAAAGTTACACAGAAAATTGGAAACTAGTATGGAAGAAACTAGGCATTGACCCACACCTAATACCATATACCAAGATAAGGTCAAAATGGATTCATGATCTAGGCATAAAGAATGATATTATAAACAAATTAGAACAATGTAGGATGGTTTACCTCTCATACCTGTGGAGGGAGAAGGAATTTGTGACCAAAGAAGAACTAGAGATCAACATTAATCACAAAATAGATGTTTGACTATATCAAGTTAAAAAGTTTTTGTACAAACAAAATAAACACAGACAAGATTAGAAGGGTAGCAGTAAACTGGGAAAATATTTTTACATTCAAAGGTTCTGATAAAGGCCTCATTTCTAAAATATATAGAGAATTGACTTAAATATATGAGATTTCAAGACATTCCCCAATTGATAAATGTTCAAAAGATATGAACAATTTTCAGATGAAGAAATTGAAACTATTTCTAGTCATATGAAAAGGTGCTCCAAATCACTATTGATCAAAGAAATGCAAATTAAGACAACTCTGAGGTGTCACTACACACCTGTCAGATTGGCTAAAATGACAGGAAAAGATAACGATGAATGTTGGAGGGGATGTGGGAAGACTGGGACACTGATGCATTGTTGGTGGAACTGTGAACGGATCCAACCATTCTGGAGAGCAATTTGGAGCTATGCTCAAAAAGTTATCAAACAGTGCATACCCTTTGACTCAGCAGTGTTTCTATTGGGCTTATATCCCAAAGAAATCATAAAAGAAGGAAAGGGCCCCACATGTGCAAGAATGTTTGTGGCAGCTCTTTTTGTGGTGGCTAGAAACTGGAAACTGAGTAGATGCCCATCAATTGGAGAGTAGCTGAATAAATTATGGTATATGAATGTTATGGAATATTATTGCTCTGTAAGAAACGACCAGCAGGATGACGTCAGAGAGGTCTGGAGAGACTTGCATGAACTGATGCTGAGTGAAATGAGCAGAACCAGGAGAACATTATACACAGCAACAAGACTATACGATGATCAATTCTGATGGACATAGTTCTCTTCAACAATGATGTGATTCAAACCAGTTCTTATTGTTCAGCGATGAAGATAGTCATATACATCCAGAGAGAGGCCTGAGGGAAATGAGTGTGGACCACAACATAGCATTTTAACGATTTATGTGAATATTTCCATGTATTTTGTTTTCCTTCTAAGGTTGTTTTTTTTTTTCCTTCTCTCTAGATCTGATGTTTCTTGTGCAGTAAGATAAGTATAGATATGTATACATATATTGAATTTGTCATATAATTTATCATGTTTGGCATGTATTGGATTACCTGCCATCTGGGGGTGGGGGTGGGGAAAAGGAGGGGAAAAGCTTGGAACAAAAAAAAAAGTTGTTGCCAAGGTCAATGTAGAAGAATTACTCATGTGTTTTGTAAATAAAAAGCTTTTAATAAATAAATAAATAAAGTTACACATTGAATGCAAATAAAGATAGAGCAAAGGTTATTAAACTTTAGAAAATGAAAAAAAAAAATCCTCATTCTAAGCAATGTTAAAAATTGATAAAGAAGACACATTAAGAAGCAACATTTAAAAGCAACATATTCAATAAAATATAACAATATTTAACATAATAAAATATAATAATATTCACTAAATCACATTTTGGCCATTTTTAATAAAGTCAGATAAATTGCATGATGACAATGATAGCAATATATAGTGGTAGCAAAATTTAACAGTTCTCTCCTAAACTTAAACATATGCTTTGATATTTCATTCTTTTTCTGCCAGTTGCACACATGACTTCATCAAAAATGTTAAATAATGCATGTATATCTTCCCATTCTTTTGTACAGTTACAAAATTTACATAATAATTCTGCTCTTTTTATATTAGGCCACATAGGTGGTCAGCAATAAAATTAGTAATGAGATGAAAGATATAATACTGATATAATGTATAGGATTAGGTGGCAGTTATTTGAGAAACTGAAAATAATCAATACTGTCAAACATGAGGGGCTAAATGAATTGTGGTATCAGAAACAGTAAAGTCAAAAAAGCAGTAACGGTAGGGTAAAAAAACCTAAAAAGCAAAAGTTTAAAAGCTTTTTTTTTTCATTCATTTTGAGTTTGAATTGTGAAGGAAGCATTCATATAAAGTTGTTCAAAGGCAACTGGAAATCTAAGTCTTGAACTTGATAAAGTAGTCACTAGTGAATTTTGAAAACATTTAGGAATAAGTAAGAATTGAAATTATGGGAATGCATGATATTGTCAAAGGGAGATAATATAAAGAGAAGAAAAGCAGTATAAGAAAGGACCACGCTGAATAACAAGTTTAAGGAACTGAGAATCATAACAGAAGCCACCTAAGAAATAAAGAAATAGAGGGGAAAAAAATTCTAGAAGTATGGTCTTTTGAAAAACAAAGAAGGATTCTGTGGAGAAAGAGAGAAGATTAATAATCATAGATATCAAAGAGAAGTTTACTGTGTTGGGTTATAAGTTTTGGTAACCTGGGAAGTTTCAGTAGAGTGGTAGGGATAGAAGATGAAATGAAACAGCATGTGAATAAGAAGAAAGTTCAGTGCTCTGTGCACACATTAGATGATTAAAAAATGTGGGTTTCTCCTATAAGTAACTGTTCCTTCTCTTTTGTTCCCATTCCCTAATTATTGTCTCTGCCTTGGAGCTAGCCAGGTTACTGCCTAGGCTGGTACTGTAATGGCTGAATAATTTCTTCCAGTTGCCATAAAGAGATTCTTGAAGATTTAAGAAAGGCAATTTAGGAAGGAATGTGAATTCTTTGGCAGTCTTTGTAAAGTCAAATAGAATTTATTTTGCTCTAGGCAGTCCTCCTAAGTGTCTGAGGAAGAAAAGAAATCAACATTTGTAGTCTCCAAATATATACATACCTGAAAATGCTGAGTGCTGCTTTCATTAATATGGAGAATAGAGGGGTCCCTTCTCCAAGCTTATATGAAGATAAAAATTAGCACACAAAAAAGCCAAAAGAGAATTAACTTTATGAGATGATTTTGATGAGCTGGCACTGTATCAGTACTGATGTGAAGCAAGAACTGCTTCACATCTCCTGCCAGATGGAATGTATGAACAAATTCTCTTTTTTTTGTGGCAAGACACAAGCCCAAACAATAGAAAAAATAGATTTGAATTGAGGAGAGTGGCAAACTAAAAATATAACCTCAATAACAAGTACTCAGAGGACAAAATAAACCAGGATGCTTATTCCCTCCCATAATGATCAATATTTTTAAATGTTCTCCAAAATAAGAAGTGTATTTTATGAATATAGAATTCAGTTAAGGAAAAAGAAATTTCAAATCAAGCCAATATGGTGTATACTCTATGCCTTCAGTGATAATTCCATTAACTGGGGGAAGAAGATGAATCTGTTTTTTACAATCTATCCAATATGTCTTTTGAACCCATTAATCTTTGGAGAAGAAATTATTATGGCTTTTTTCACAAAACTGAAGCAATGTCATATAGAAGAAAAGTCTCCTTAAGGGTCCAAGGGACAAAAATAGAAGTAATAGATAGATGTTGCAGAAAATGTCATTTTGTATTAGGGTAAAGAAAAGCTTACATTCTTTTGGAGATCCCAGAAGTGAAAGGAGCCAAGCCACCTCAGAAAGTATTCTGTCCCATCAGTGGAAAGCTTCAAGTAGAAAGTGGCTTCTAGTCAAGAATATTATAAACAGAGGTCAGACTTAACTATGGATCAAACTAGATGATATGAAAAGATATATATAATATATATATATTAATTTTTTTTAAAATTATTGATTGATGTATCATTCTAAATGTGGCAGAATGAGTTTACCAGGATTGAGATTGCTTCATTTTAATGGAAGAAGAAAGAAGCAGAGAAAACAAAATAGTGGGAATGTTTACCACTCTGAAATAGGGGAAAAAAGAATAAAGAATTTTTGAAGTCAAATGCCCCATCTCTCAACAACCAAATTCTCACATTGGTCATATTAAACATAAAAAAATGTCATTTTCTTTCCACAATTCCTTCAATTCTAAGCCACATGGCTTCCAAAAATTATTGAGTTTTTTTGCTTTAAAAATATGATTTCATTATAAAGAAGTTAAATTCCTGGAGAATTTGTCAAAAAAGATATTGTCATAAGACATGGCTGTGGTGCCAGATTTTTAACTTATTTAAAGAAATAACTTTCAAATGGTGAAAATTTCTTCCCTTTTTACTGACTTAGCAGGGCATTGTTATTTTAATTTTCAACTTACATTAATTCAATGTGCACTAGAATAGCACTCTTGGAAGATTAGATTGACACTAAAATTGGTTAGATATCCCTTTTGAAGCAAAGGTAAACACTAATCAAAAATGTTTTGAAATAACCCTAATGGTAATACCACATATTTATGGAATTCACTATATCACAGCTTAACTAGCAAAGCAGGCAAAAACTAATGAAAGTCATTCGAAGTCAGAGATAACAAGCTCTCATTTTTAAAATGGGAAAATGTTAATTAGTAGAATAAAGATGAAATTCTCACACTGATTACATTTATGACAAAGTGTGCCACTATTAGTAATAGTAATGAGATAAGAGAAAACAACTCTGTTGTTTGCAAGACTTCATTTTTCCAAGTGTGCTTTAAAGGCAATTTTCTTTATATAGTTAATATTAAATGCCAACTATTTACTTCCAGTAGTCTTCACTTCACAAGAACAACTCAAAATAGAGCTACTTCTAGAAGGGACCATACATTTTGAACAGATTTCTGAAATTTCCATACATTAAAGGTAAATTGCAATGCCTACTAAAATGGTATTATTAAAAGGAAACAAGTATCATTGGCAATATAATTTGGAAGTAAATAGTCTCCACTAACATGTTCTAATATCTTCATAATCAATATCTTGTATAAACTTTTGCAATTTCATTAACCTCCCTAGATTCCAGGTTTTTCATTGTTAAATTATGGGAATGGTAATTATGAATACAAAGTTCTTCTAGATGTTACAATGTAAATATATTCATTAATTTTTACAGGTCAATTTCACAGCCAGTTTAATAGCTAAACAAAATGCCTCAATTTTCTATATTACCATTTACTATAAATAGGCCCATTCATAACACAATTTCAGCCATTCCCTGATTGATAGTCAAAAGTTTTTGCATAAGTAGTTTTCTTTTTCCTTCACTCAAATATTTTTCCAATTATGTATACAGAGATTTTATATTCATTTTTAAAAAATCAGTCATGCTGTTAAAGAAACTCAGACTAAAAAGAAAAAGAAAGTTTAAAGAAAGGAATCTTTCAATCTGCCTTAATAATTCATTATTTCTTTCTCTGGAAGCAGTTAGCATTTTTTCATCATAATTCCTTTGGAATTACCTTAGATCATTATATTACTGAGAACAGCTAAATCATTTACAGTTGATCATTATATAATATTCCTGTGTCACTGTTCTCCTGGTTCTGTTCATTCAACTTACAGCAGTTCATGCAAGTCTTTCCAAATTTTTCTGAAAGCATCCTGATCATCATTTCTTACAGCACAATAGTTTTCTATTACAATCACATATTACAATTTTTCAGCCATTCAGCAATTGATTGTCATCCTTTCAATTGCCAATTCCTTACCATCACAAAAAGGGCCAGTATAATTTTTTAAAATTATATTTAGTGCCTTTTGTTTTCTTTTTCTTTTTTATTCTTTGCAGTATAGATCTAATAATGAAATTGCTAAGTTAATGGGTATGTACCATTTTATAGATTTTTATGTATAGTCAAATTGTTTTTCAGAATGTGTTGAATTGGTTCTCAACTCCATCAACAATTAGTGTCCAAGGGACACAATTCTGGGAAGATAGCAGAATAGGTCAGAAAATTCAAAACTTGCCGAATTTCTTCCACAAACAAAACAAAATTGCACCTCAGGGTGGACTTAAATGAAAAACAAACTAGGACAGAATAGGAGTCCTCTGGGGACAAGGGTAAAACCAAGGAAATATCCAAGAAATAGGTTTAATTGCTGTAAAGTATAAATAAGTCCAGGCTAGTTCTACTGCAACAGCTAGCCCTGGGGCTAGCTTGGTTTTGAGAAAGTCTTAGCCTAAACCTCAGGAACTTTCACCTCCTAGTCAGAGTGGGGAATGGAATCTGAATCCAGAAAGACTGAATTCAGGAAACTACTGATTAAGAACACCAGGCACAGCTGTGCTACTGAGACATAGTCCTGGATGAAAAAGAAGCAGCACACCTTGTGAGTGCATAAGCAGTGGGGCAGCTGCTGGCTGTAAGCACTTACAGAAAAATGGAGTTCTTAGTTTGGGGTTTGAGGTCAGATGGGAAGAACTAAAGTGAAGCCATAGGTACCATCCCTTGCCTATCCTAGATTTAGAGGTGGTTGCATTAATAAGTTTTCATTTTTAAAAAGGAAGCCAGGCAAAGAGAAAGAACCCAACCACAGAAACTTACTATGGAAATAGGGAACACTGGAGTTCAGCTTCAGAGGAGGACCTTAAAGTAAAAAAAAAAAATAGAAGAAGCTTCTCCTACCTAAAAGAGTACATTTAAATGGACAGATGTCCATCAAGCAATTATAGAACTCAAAAAAAGCTTTTAAAAATCAAAAGAGATAAATTGAAAAAAATTAAAAATAAATAAATTACAACCATCAAAGAAAAACAAGATTTTTGAAAACAAAATCAATTGACCAGAAAAGCATATCCAGAGTCTTAAAGAAATTATTCTTTGAAAATCAGAATTGGCCAAAGGGAAGCCAATGAAGGTAAAGGGAACAAGAAGTAATAAACAAAATATGAGATGAAAAAATTAAGACAGTGAAATATCTTATTAAAATAAAATGCCCAGATCTAGAGAACAGATCAAGAAGAAAAAATATGCGTAATTTGACTTCCTAAAAGTTATGCTCAAAAAAACGATCTTGTCAAAATAATGCAAAAAATAATCAAAGAAAAAATGTCCTTATATGATAGAACAAGAAAGAAAAGTAGAAATAGAAAAAAATCCACCAATCCCCATCTCAAAGAGATCCTACAAGAAAAACACACAGGACCATTATTGCTAAATTTTGAAATCCCCAGATCAAAAAGAAAACTTTACAAGTAACAAACAAACAAACAAAAAATTCAAATATGCTGGAGCTACATTTTGAATTGCACACGATTTATTTGTAGCCACAATAAAAGATTGCAGCTACTGAAATATTACATATGATCAATCAAAATAGCTAGGTCTGCAGTCAAAAATATGTCTAGCAAAACTAACCATGTTAAAGGGGGGGAAAATGGACATTCAATGAATCTTTTTTTTTTGTTGTTGTTGTTGTTGTTTTTTTGTTTTGTTTTGTTTTTTAGGATTTGTATCAATCAAACCTGAATTAAATAGAAAATTTAACATGTAAGACCCAACATCAAAGAATAATTTCAAGGAACACAACAAGGATAAAGTGTTTGTTTTATTTATCTAAATCATATGTTTAAGATTGACCTCAATAATTGGCTTGTTCAAAAGAAATATTAGGGCAGAGTTAAGTATGATCTGACTAAAAAGTAAAACTGTTTATGAAAAGGTAAAAATAGTAATTATGTTTCCATGAGGTACAGAGGAAGAACAGAGACAAAGGCATTTGATAAGGGAACAGGAAAGGTTCTTCTAAAAACTTGCTCAAATTGGGAATGGGTTAAATAGGGAACAACATACACACATATCATAAAGGGTCTGGCACCCTCCAAAATCTATGAAGAAATGAGAGGAGGGTAATAGGATAAGGTGAGGTATAGAAGGATATGTAGATTAATGGGAGTGAAATAAGATGTGTAGTTTAATGAAAGTGGAATGAAAAGGAAAGGAAAGAGTGGAGGGAGAAGATAAGAGAGGGATTCATGGGGTTGGAGTGTGCAGACCTGTTCACTAGAAGATTTTGGTACCACCCCAATTCCTGATCATGGGTGAGGAGTGAAGGGGCGAACTCACAAAGATGGTCCAACAGGAAAAGTTCAGTTATTCAAAATTATTTCAGCTTTATATACTATATTATACTTACATAACTATAGCACATTGTGCATGCATTAACTATATACTGCACATGCAGGACCTCATAAACAACTTGCTATTGCATGATGTCTCCTTATCACTTTAGTATTACTCTGCTTTAAATACAACACAGGTTGCCACTCCCACTGACTTCTCAGGAAGGCTGAGATACCAACAGAGTTCCACTAGACTAAAGGATCTTATACATCACCCAGAATTGTCCACTATCTGTGATCCTCTGAAGAGGGAGATATGTTAAGTAATAGAAAGCTAAGTTAAGGAGATGAACTAAGGCAGAAAAATTAACAGAGATAGGAAATAATAGACATATAAAAATATAATAACACGGATCAGGAGTGGAATTTATTAGAAAAATATCTACTCTTCATTGATCTCAAAGTCAAACTTAAAGAAATCAAGGTAAAAATCTACATTATGTCAGCCATATTTGTATTGATTTAGAGGTATGTTTTTGTATAAATATATATATATATGTGTATGTGTGTATGTATGTTTGTGTGTATATAGGTATTCATGGAAATGTATGCATGTGGGTATATAGATACATGTATGTGTATGGCTATGTACACATGCACATACACACACACATATATATACAAACATATGGGTTTATACATGTTTGTATACATAAATTTGTCCTTGTTTAACTGTAGCCTGTTCAGGAGAGATGGGGAGATGAAAAGGGAAAATAATAGTTAAAAGTCTACAGCAGAGAATGAAAAAAAATCCTACAAGAAAGCCATGAAAAGATGGACAGTCTTGAATATAATGTTTTCTGTTATTATATTTGCTTTTTTAAAATGGATATATACTGTTACATATTTTGAATCCTCCCTAATGTTCTGCTGGGCACATGACAATGTTTTACTATTTTTTTTCCTTTTTCTATTTGTTTTTTCCCCTTATTTTGTATTGTCTTAAATAAATAAATTTTTAAAAATTAAAAACATTCTCCTAATTTTCTTGCATTGCCTCCAATATTTATTATTTTCCTTTCCTGTCATATTAGCCAATCTGACAGGTAAAAATAGGTACTACGATTGTTTTAATTTGAAATTCTATAATCAATAATTATTTAGAGCTTTTTTTATATAACTAGAGAAATCTTTGATTTTTTTTTCTGAATACTACCTGTTCATACCTTGTGACTATTTTATCTATTGAGGAATGACTTGCATTTTTATAAATTTGTCTCTGTTTTTCTATGTATTCAATGAATTACATCTTTATCAGAGAAAATTGATGTAAAAATGTTTTCATAGTTATGATTACTATATATTTCCCTCCATCCTAGTTTTCCTCTATTTATACCAAATGGTTATAAAACTGCATATACCCTTTGATTGCATAATATGATTTATCTTCCTCTCCCTCTCCCTCTCTCTCTTTGTCTGCCTGTTTCTCTCTGTATGTCTCTTTCTCTTTCTGTCTCTCTCTCTGTCTCTGTCCCTGCCTATGTCGCTTTCTCTCCCTGTCTCTATCTCCCCATCTCTCCCTTTTCTCCTCTCCCCTCTCCCCTTTCTTTTTCTCTCCCCTCCACCTTGTCCTCATAAGTGTGTTGCTTTTAACCACCATCTACCCCTGTCTTCCTTTATTTTTAGAGCAGCCCTCCTTTTTTTTTATATTCCTCTCCTCCTACTTACTTGTAGCGTAAGGTATATTTCTATCCCCAACTATGTAACTTAATCCCTCTTTGAGCCAATTTAAAGATGAGAATAAGGTTCAAGCTTTATCTGCCACCTCCATCTTCCCCTCCATTATAGCTTTTCTAGGCCTATTTCATATGAAATAATTTACTTCATTCAATATCTTCTTTTCCCTTTCTCCTAGTGATTTCCTCTTTCTTTCCACTTAATTTTACTTTTTTAAATATTTCATCATAGTCAATTTATACCCATGTCCTCCATTTCTGTATACTTTTTCTAACTGTTTTAATAATGATAAAGTTTTTAGAATTTACAAGTATCATCTTCCCATGTAGGAATATAAACAGTTTAAGCTTATTGAATCCATTATGATTTCTCTTTCATGTTTACCTTTTTATATTTTTCTTTAATCTTGTATTTGAAAATCATTTTTATTCCACTCTGATCTTTTTATTAGGAATATTTGAAAATCAGTTTCATTAGATGTCCATGTTTTTCCTCTGAAAGATTATATTCAGTTTTACTAGAGAGATGATTCTTGATTGCAATCCTACTTCCTTTGCCCTTCAGGATATTATAATCCAGGCCCTAGGATTGGGTAATGTAGAAATGGCTAAATTTTCTCTTTTCCAGACTGTCCTGAGCTTCACTGTTTTTTTTTTAACTGTTATTTTCAGAGCTAATTTGGGGGGGGGAAGGGAGGAGGATCTGTATATTTTCAGTTCTTTCAAAGTGATACAATCTAAGGTCTCTCCTGTTCTCCTGGTTTTTGCTCTGGACTAGGACCATAAGCACTCTTTTCCACTCTGTAACTAGGATCACTGCTACCCTGTAGCAAAATGTTCTAAGGTGTTAGTTTTCCTAGATTATGCAACAATCCTGCAGAAAAAGGTCCTCTCTAATAAATTCCCTTATGAATAATTGATTGAACTCTTTAAAGTCTGTAAACTGATTGCTACAGGAACTGCAGCCCCTGTTTCAGAGCAGCTGCTGGTTTGTGGGGACATTTGTGAATTAGACTGTACTTTATCTCACTGGGATAAAAAAAAAATGACTTTTCCTGCCAACCTTCCAAGTTGTCTTGGGCTGTAAATTTGTTTTGCCCAATTCTTTTGTTGGTTCTGCTGCTACAAAATTAATTTTGAAGTGTTATTTTAAAGTTGGTTGGAGGGTAATTTGGGGGAGCTCAAGCAAGTTTCTGCCTTTACATCTTGACTCTGCCTTCCTAATTCTCTGATCACAGGAAATTTTCAGAATTAAAGTGGTCTAAGTTACTCATAATTAGCAAAAAAGGAGGTTAATCTAACTCTAAAAGTTCATCTCACACCTATCAGATTGATCAATATGACCGAAAAAAATGACAATATGATGGAGAGGTTGTTCTGGAGAACAATTTGGGACTATGTTCAAATGATTACAAAATTGTATAGACCCTTTGGCCCCACAATACCACTACTAGATATTTCTTCCAAAGAGATTTTTTTAAAGGGAAAATGCCTATATGTACAACAATCTTTATAGCAGCTCCTTTTGTCTTGGCAAAATAATTGGAAATTGAGCAAATGCCCATTGATAGAGAATGGCTATTAGATATCACTTAGAAGGAGCTTTGGTCTAGTTTAATCTCCACTGCCCTATTGACCCAGGCTGATCCCACATTTATCCTTATTATATTGTTCATAGGCTAAAAAATATGCCACTTAGTACCACACCGGGGTGAAATCTTGAAAAGAAATCAAAGTTTTATGATTATAAATGAAGTTAATTTATTGAGTATTCAAGATAAAAGTTTGAGAGAAAAGGATACTGGATTTAGAATCAAAACATTAAGTTCTAAATTCAACTCTGCTACTTATTAGTAGAGGACGGATTGGTTTTTAGTTGGGTTGTGCTTTGTTCATTGCTTTTTTTTTTTTTTTACCTCCAGCATTCAGCACAGTGATTAGAACATGCAGCACTGCTTAATGAATGGCTATTGACTTGACTTGCTTACTTATTATTATTTGATTTTGTAATCTACTTAACCTCAATGGAATTCAGTTCCTCTATAAAAGAAGGGGAAAGAAGGATGGGTAAGACCTCTTCCAAATTAAATCTTCAGATGCAAGAACTATGAATTTAGGTAATTCACAAAATCACATGGAAAACATTAAGATGAGATCACAGAGTTCATAATAAAAACTCCACCTCCTTCTTCAACCCCTCCCTTCCCCCAAGGCAAAGTCCATAAATCAAAAAGTATGAATCTGACTGTGATAAGATCAAGGATAAAATAGAGGGCAACTGCCATTTCATGACATAGTTTATCTGAACTATCCATGGTAGAGTAAAGCTTGGAATTTAGCAGAGATGCCCAGGGAATGGAACACTAATTTGGAGTGTGGCGGGTACCTAGTGAATTGATGTGATTGGTACTGAAGGGGCCATAATAAGGGGCTCCTTTGGGGACATAAAATTTATGAAAATGTTACATATTGCAAGATGGGACTTGCTACATTCAGGTCCCCTCCTCCATTCTCATTAATCACTCTAACCTTCCTGTCACTTGTTAGTTAACAGTCACATATCCAGCACTCATAGCAAGCAGAATACAATAGATTTTTGTCCTTTTCTCTTTGGCATGGTTTTAGACAATTTTGAAGTGGTGAAAATTCTGACAAATCCTATCACAAGCCTTATTATGTGGGAAAGCAAATAAAGAGATTCTGACTGATTTTATAAACTATCCTCTGATTATTTTATATTTAAGTGTTTGAGACTGACAAAAGCTATCAACTTTAATATATAACTTTCACCTCTATGAATTGATACCCAACATCAGAAAAATAAAAGCGGAGTCTTTTGTTGTATGAGAGGAAAAACTGTTTCCTCCCATCTCTAATATCAGGTTGTAGTACTTTATTTCTTGTTTATATGTTTTTGCCTCTTTCAATATACTGTACTTCTATATTGACTTGTCTATATTACAGTGTGAATTGTTAGATCTTATGTAGTCATATGAGAGTGACCATAATTATGACAATATTTATCAGACAAAGCAAAAATATTTTCAAAATAGCAAAATGACAGTGGAAGAGTCCACTGGTTAATTACTGAAATGGTGAAAATATTTTCCAAAAAGACAGCTGATTATATTATAAACCAGTTGAGCTCTACAGTGGAAGGAATTTCTGCTATAATAAAATTACAAGTTTTTGATATATTTGCTTAGTATAAAAGAAGTAATCTTTTTTCCCCTTATTTTGCCCAGTATATAGCAAGCACTTAATACATTTTTATTGATCAGTATTTTGAAAGAGTCTAAAAAAATTATTCTGCAAGAGTTTAAATAAAATACTAGGTCCAAATGTCTAATTTTAAATGTGTTTTTGCTAGTGAAAAGCAATGACTAACAAAAAGTTTTGCCTGAAACATGTGAACCAATTTCCTTAAAAAAATTTCTTTAAGTCTTTTGTTCAATTCTTAGAAAAGTGTCATAACAAAAACATTCCTATGATAACATAAAAGAAATATTTATCCTGGTGATAAAAACTGACCAGGAATAAGTGAATTAGGATAAATTCTAGGGCTGCTTATCATTCTCAGAGATTATCTTATTCACTGACTATAGTGATGTCCATTGTTAATTCATTTATAGTTTAGTTGTACATAGTGGAGAACTGAGGAAGGAAACAAGCTTCTATTAAGGATTTAATATTTATTAGGTTCTGTGCTAAGCATTTTCTTATTAGACCCTTAAGCAATCCTGTGCTATTATTAATTTCATTTTAAGGTTGAAGAAAGTGAGGCAAACAAAGGTAATGATTTGTCCAGGGCTAAAAATCCAGTGCCTAAAACTGGATTTTACCTTAAATTAACCTGACTCTAGCCCCAGCTTCTTAGCTGTTGTCCAACCTCGCTGCCTCAGTATAGGGATTTGCATATTATTTCATTATATTCAGGAGAGTTTTTTTATTTAAAAAATGTTTTTTTCTGTAAAATTTGTAAAATGAAAATTTATTAAGGAGAAGATAAAAAGGAGTCCCAACAAATGCATAGGCCAACAACATATGAAACTGTTCTGATTTTGAAATTATGAAGTAAAGAAGGAAAAATTGAAGAGTTTGGATTCAAAGTTTTTGTCATTGTTATTGTTCAATCATTCAAACACTTCTTATTCTTTGTGACCCTGTATACCATGGCTTACTAAGCCCTTCTGTCCTCCACTATCTCCCAAAATCTTTCTGAATTCAGGTTCATTGTTTCTATGACAGTATCTACCTATCATCTCATCCTTTACTATACCTTTGTCCTTTTGTCTTCAATCTTTCTAAGCATTGGAATCTTTTCCAGTGAGTCTTCCATTTTTGATATGCACCCAAAGAATATAAGCTTCGGTATTTATCCTTGCAATGAATAATTATAGTTAATTTCTATAAATATTATTTGACTTTATTTCCTAGCTCTCTAAGGAACATTCACTTAATAGTATTTTTTTCCAATTACATCTGAAGATAATTTTCAACATTCATTTTTGAAAGATTTAGAGTTCCAATTTTTTTCTCCCTCTATCTCTTCCCTCTCCACTCCCCAAAAAGCAAGAAATCTGATATAAGCTATACATGTACAATCAAGTCCAAAGAACTCTCGAAAAACTTCTTTAGAATTACAATTTAAAAGCATAGATTTTGTGGCACTTACCTTTTATCATAGTTCAACTTTCACTGCCATAAATTATTACCAAAAAAAATCATGCACACACACACACACACACACACACAAAACCAGAAAAAAATACATTTGATCATGTGCACATACATTGGAAATGTGATATCTGTCTTTTTTTTTTAGCTTTTTAATACTGTCCATGGGGGTTTCTTGGCAAAAATATTGGAGTGCTTTGCCATTTCCTTCTCCAGCTGATCACATCTTGTCAAAACTCTCCATTATGACCTGTCTGTCTTGGGTAACCCTACATGGCATAGTTCAGAGTGTCACTGAGCTATGCAAGCCTCTCCATCAAAGCAAGACATTAATCTAAGAGGAGTAGATTCAAAATATTCAAATTAAAATTCTGACTCTATCATTGATGTCTTCCATGATCTTGGAAATTTGATGGAGGACAGTCATGCAGTGAATATTTACATCACCTACCCCATTGATTGTCATGGGAAAAGTATTTTGCCAACCTTAAATTGTTTTTTAAAAGGGAATACATATAGTAAGGTTTAATTCTCAGAATTTAAAACTGCCTATGGTGAACACTGACTGGGATAGAAGAACCCACCTGAAGAACAGAAAGATATAGATATAGATAGACATAACAATCTACACACACATACATACATACATACATACATATATATATATATATGTATATATATATATTAGAATTGGAGAGATATTTAATAAGAACTAAAGTTTTTATCATATATAGAGAAAAATTCTTAGTTCTATAAAAACTTACAATATATTGAATAGATCAGTTAGGTTAAAAAGATATAATTCTTAATAGTAACACACAAGCATCACTGCAGATGAAATTAAGTGATATAAATTTAATTGGATCTAAAGGCCCAGATGGGTCAAAATTATCAAGAGGCCACATAGACCTTAAATCTGAAAACAAAGCAAAGAAACAAGAAAAAAAGGAAAGAGGTAAAGAGCATAATTTTCTTCTCTGCTGACAACTAGAGAAAGAAGAGGGAACTAAAGAGTCTTAACTTCCACAATTTTATCCTACTTTCAATTATTATATGCCCTACAGTCAGTTCTTTGGCTTTTTTGATGTTAGAAACAGAACTTTATCTTCTGCCTTCCAAAATATATGCCATGTCTGAGATCCAATGGGAATGTCTGAGCTGAATCTGATATGCAATATGTCACTGGAAGTGGACCATCGATATGGGAAGTGCTCCTTCACGATCAACCTGATCCTCTTAAAGATAAATTAACTAAGTACTAGAGATGTAGCAACTTGTCTAAGTATAGGCAATGTGGCCAAATCAGAAGTCCAAACCAGATCTTCTCCCTCCAAATCCAGCCTTCTTTGCAATAGATGAGGCATGTTCAGATTTCTCTTTAAAAGTTATCACACAAAATAGCAGAAATCAATCTGTCTCTACCTCTTTTTTTTGCCTGTATCTCTCTGTTTCTCTCCCCCTCAAACTCCCTCTTTTGTTCCCTCTCTATGAATCCATAAGTAGGGCCACAAACACTTCTATTAGAAGTTGGGAGGGGGAAGTAATATGGGCAGGTGGAATGTGTGAAGTAGACCTTCATAAAAGGGGAAAATTAAATTAGTATTGGTTAACTATGGGTTAATTATTTAAAAGGCTTCTGTTTGAGAGGCCTGGAGAGACTTGCATGAACTGATGCTGAGTGAAATGAGCAGGACAGGAGATCATTATACACGGCAACAACAAGACTATATGATGATCAATTCTGGTGGACATGGCTCTCTTCAGCAATGAAATGTTTCAAACCACTTCCAATTGCTCAGTGAAGAAAGCCATATACACCCAGAGAGAGGGATGTGAAATGTGGACCACAACATAACATTTTTATGCTCTCTATTGCTGTTTGCTTACATTGGTTTCCTTTCTCTGATTTTTCTTTCTTATAGATATGATTTTTCTTGCACAACAATGATAAGTGTGGAAATATGTATACATATATTTGATTGGTCAAGTATTTTAACATAACTAACATGTAGTGGATATCCTGCCATCTAGGGGAGGGGTGGGGAGTAGGGGGGGAATTTGTAACAGAAAGCTTTGTAAGGGTTAATGTTGAAGAATTACCCATACATATGTTTTGCAAATAAAAAGTTTTAATAATAAAAAAATAAAATGTTTCTGTTTGTCTCTACATATGAATATGTGAATAATTTTTTCACTGCATTATCTCTTTGAAATGATGACCCTAAAAATTAAATTTCAGTCTGGGCTTTCAGGCCCTCTGTCCATCCATCCTAGACACAATAGCTAGAGGCAAATAAATCGTTGCTTGACCAAAAAGAGGAATCTCCATTTTTTTATCTTTTATTCTTCTAAAATGAATGATTTTCTCTTCCCTCAATGTTACCTGATCTTTTCTCTCTAGGGATGGTGATGAGCAATGGCATCTTAATTCCAATGAGTTTGTATAGAACTAGAGTTCTATACAAACACTTTTACCTCTTAATCTAGAAACCGAGAGATCAAGTAGGAACCCCTGATTATTGATGTCTTTTAGCAATGTGTCAGAGAAAATGTGTCAATTGAATGGTAATATTTTGTCAGTAAGAAGAACTAGGTGGTTCAGTGGAGTGCACAGCCTGGAATCAGGAAGACTTGTCTTCCACAGTTTGAATCTGGTTTCAGAGCCTATCTGTGTGACCCTGAAAAAGTTACTTAACCCTATTTATCTCAGTTTCTTTATCTGTAAAATGAGTTGGAGAAAGACGCAAATAATTCTAATATCTTTGCCAAAAAAATCCAAATGATATGATTGACAGTCAAACACTACTGAAAGAACTAAACAATATGTCTTTCTGCAGGAAGACTCCAAATCAATATCCTGCTTCATCTGTAATTCAAATGTTTCTAAGTGATGGTGAACTTAAACTCCTAGAATATGAGCCCCTATATTTTGAATATCTTAGTATACAAAATAGGTACTCAGTAACTTTTTACATTAATAAAACTGATAATGAAGGATAACATTTTGAATAAAATATTAATATATTAATAGTATTTTAAAACTTATATGTACATTGGGATAATCCTGAAGTTTCAAAATCTTATTTTTTTCTTTTGCAAATCACTTAGAAATAATAATTTACCCATAATGAAAACCTAATATTTTTCCCCTTAGGCAACTGGGTTTAAGTGACTTGACCAGAGTCTCACAGCTAGGAAGTGTTATTTCTGAGGCTAGATTTGAACTCAGGTCCTCCTGACTTCAGGGCTGGTGCTCCATCCACTATCCACCACCTAGCTGCGCCAAAAACTTAATATTTTCAAGGACAATTTGTTTTACAAGTTTTCCCAAAAATATGGAAAAATATTTTCTTGAAGTAGTGGCAATCTCCCCCTTTTCTTGGGTCTAAGGTGCTCTTAAGGAGATGCCATGTACTTATATCAATCTTTAAATATGCGTTCAAATATATTATAAAAAATGTGTAGGTTCCTTTGGTTCTAACATGCCACACATGCATCTAATCACTTTTTCCATTTAATAAGGAAATCCTTAAAGCTGTAGGGGTGGGCCGGGGGGGATTTCCTCCAAAAGCAACAATTTTCAAGTGAAGAAGTTATAGTTCTAAAAGAATTGGTCCTCTTTGACCTGTATTTCCTTACATTTAGAGGCCATAACTCTTGTATTTCATGTTCCTAGTACCCAAACCTATGGAATAGCATATACAGGAATATGTCATATATTATTGTAATATACAATATAGCCTAAAATTTTACATAAAATAGGGCCTTACATAATAAAAAGGGGTATATGGTATTTTATTGCTAGAACTGGAAAAAATAACAGGAAAAGTTTGTATTAACCTGTATCTGAGAATGGAGAACAGTAATGTATTGAGATTTCAGCTTATTTTCAACTATGTGGTTCACTTGTGCCAAGTGTTAAATTAAAATAATTTCCAAAGTTAATTCATGGGAGTTATTTATGTTTTTGTCTCTATGTTCAATGAGCAAAGATACAGAAAAAAATTCAGTTATGGATGCTGTATCCTTTTTTCAAACTGCTATCTTATAAACTGTCTTAAAATACTGGGGCTTTTTATTTTCATCTCTCTCATTTTAATCAATTATTCTTCTGATGGGATATAAAAAGATGTATAGAGCAGAAATTTCATTGATGTAGGAAATCCAAGCATTTCAAGTAAGCAACTCTTTGGTAACTTATAGCCTTTGAGTGGCTTGATACTCTATGAAGTCATCTGTTCATGGTTAATTGGTTTCAAAAGCAATACTTGAGATAAATTTCAAGGTCAATCTTCTATCTGTTTCCTTTACTACTTCTTTAAGGTCATAATCCCTGTGAAAATCAAGGACTTCAAGTTAGATAGGGCATAGAAATAAAGAATTTATAAATTTGTATTAAATTTTGCTGTTTTTTCATGTCAAGGCACCTTTGAAATATTTATCTGAATAAGTGTACATAAATACATATATGTATATATATATATTATATGCCTATATGTATATGTGTATGCACATATATATGTGTTCTGAGTGTGTGTATGTATGTAAAGATAGAGATATAAAGACAGGAATGGGAGAGAAGATACTCAAACATAACCTTGATCTGCTTACTTTAAATAGCTTTTTCTTCAAATGTACTTTTCTAACTAATAAAATTCTCTCTCTAAGCAGTATGGTTTAAATGCAATTTTTTTGTAATTGTGATGATTTTAAGGTCACACTCTTCATTAAATTGTTCCCCATATTTCCATAGAGTATAAATAAAAAACAGCTCATGTCATTCTAAATCTTTTCTTAATTTCTAATCCATCCCATAATTTTGGAAGTTGTGGTTAAGTCATGTTCTTGGGAAGCAAAGAATTATTAAACAACAAAAAACACATCTGAGGTTGCTAAGTAGAGCATTAAAGTATTTTGCAGAATGAGACAGTGAGACACTTGAAACATCAGTTGTATCTGTAGGGGGTAAATTGTCCTTGAAAGACATAAAGGAAGCATAAAGAGGAATTTATAATATCTCTCTTGGGTTTGACAATATTAATTTGTCTTAACCATCTTGGAAGTCCTGGTCACAGTGAAACTTTCCTAGGTGCATTTTAATTAGGGTAATGCTGTCTTATTAAGCTATCCAACATTCAGCTGAGAGTAAGCCAGTATCTCAAAAGCAATTGTCATAGAATATATTAGGTTCTGAAATTAATAAACCTGTAGCCATATGAGAGCATGAAGCTGAAACTCTTGGGGAGAGGAAGACAAACCTATTACTATTATAGTTCACACACATCTTCAATTATTTGCAAAATGTACCAATTGGAAGAAAGTATTTTCTAAGGTAAGGTATTTTCCCAGTGGGTGTCTTTGTTTCTGTGATTTGGTACCTTTGCCAGACTCCTCAAAAAGCTGGGTGCTATAGTACCATCTCTGATCCCCCATAGTCCCATCTTTTTCATTATCCCTAGCACTGAAGCATCATCAGTCATGGACAGGCCATCTGGTAGTGGTAATAACTTAAGGAACAATGTCCCCAAACAGCCTCCTACAGATAGATGCTAACAGCTTTGGTATTTTGAAACATAATCTTTCTAAATTGAAGTCTTTTCCCATGGGTTCAAGTCCCCAGAACTTTACAACATGAAAATCTTTGTGGTGAAGGTCAAATGAAAAAAAAAGTTTTTTACTGAATTCTGACTGATTTTTTTCCCTCAATTTTCAAACCACATATAAAGTCTGTCTAGTGCTGAACATGTGATTGGAGTATTAATGGAAGATCTGGCTTTCTCTTGCAGCAACAATTAACATTCATGATTCATTAGTAATTAAATAAACATATATCCTTTGAAATCATAGATCAATATTCTTTTCATCAATTTTTCCCCAACTACTGAAAGCACTCAGATAATTACTGCCTTTATGAGCACAAATTTTATGACAATCTTATGTCGGCCTATTTTGACTCCCCTCTTAAATTGTAAAATTCTTTATTAGTCAATCAAATATTTATTGAGCAAGCATAATTTCTATATTTTATATGTATTCTAGAGGCCAATTACAGGTCTTTTATTCTGTGAGTACTCATTAAGTTATGTGTAGTTTGAAAACCTGTGCAATATAGGAACCAATGCCTATTATCTTTTTGTTTTTGTTTTTAATGTCATACACAATTAAGCAATTAGTAAAAAAAATTTATGATTCTGAGGATGGTTACATATCCAATAAGGAAGTTCAAAGATATCCAAACGTTTTTCCTAAAAGCATTAATCCTTCATTGCCTGAAAAAGGTAATTCCCTAATGTGTTTACCAATATCTAACTCATATGAATTAGTAGATGAAATATTCAAATGTAATTGAGTGATGAAACTATACTATTTCAATATTTAACTTTCTACATAAAAACTTCTATACTTTGTAATTAAAATGGACAGATATAAATTTGGATGCCCATTACATAAGTAGTACTTTGCCAAAATGAGCCTTGTTATTTTTCCAAACTAATGTAGATTTTCCTAGAAATACTATTTGTTTTTGGACTCTATGTCTTTCCCTCTCCCAGAAAAACCTGAACTCACCTTTGTCACACTCACCCCCAAATGGTAACTAGATTGTCAAGGTCTTCAATCCTTTTATGGCCAGAAAATAAATCAGAGAAAGAAAAACTCAAAGGATTGCTATGAAAGGATAAGAATAAAGAGGAAGAAAAAACCTAAACTTCCAGATCTTCCACTTCTTTCTAAAAAAACTCATCAAAAAGTAGTAGCAAGGGTACTGAATTTTGACACAAAAACCCTTGGGTTTAAATATTAGCTGTACTGTTTATTTTGACCTTGAGCAAACATCTCTAGACCTCAGCTCCCTCATCTGTCACATCACACAGTTCTACTAACTGACCACAGATCTCTAGATTCCCAGCACAGGTTTTTGTAAAACTACCTTCTCTTAATTTTTCACTTAACTTTCTTTCCACTCTTCAGTCTTCTTTGCTGAATCTTTATTTAGATTATACCCACTCTAGATATCTTAGAAGACATAGTCTTGATCCCTATTATCTTTTCGTTTTTTCATATGGCAATTTAATCAGCTTTCAAAAATTTATTTACCATCTCTATGCTGATGATTCCTAGATCTATATATCTAACCTTAACCTCTCTCATGACTTCAAATCTCCCCTCTATGGCTGACTTTTTTGGCATCTCAAACTGGATGCCATATATATAACATAAACTTAAAATTTCACAAACTGCACACAGTATCTTTCTCTGTCCAAGACTTCCTGTCTTACCAATTTCCCTATTGCTACCAAGGATACTACTATCCTTCCAATTATCTAGACTCCTAAACTAGATGTTATATCTAATTTCTCACTCTCTCTCAAGTTGCCAAATCAATTTTATTTTCCTAACATTTCATATATATATGTCCTTCTCTCCTCTGGCACTGCCACCATTCTGGCCAAGTCCTTATCCTGAACTATTACAACTGTTCTTTCAATGTCAAATCTTCCCATTCTTTAGTCCATCCTCCACTTAGCTTTCAAATTAATCTTTTTAAAACCCAGGTTTAATCATGTCTTCCCTTCCCCTTGTTCACCAGAAATCCATAAATTCTATGTTGCTTATTACTTCTAAGATCAAAAAGAGATCCTGTTTGGCTTTAAAAACTTTTGCTATCCTACCTTTCCAGTCTTATTAAACCTTGCCTATCACACCATATTTTGTGATCTAGTGACACTGGTTTGCTAATTTTTCTAACTGATATTTTACCTTCCAACTATATGCTCTAACACTGGTTATCTCTCATGACTAGAATTGTCTCCCTCTTCACCTACATTTCCTTTTTTATCTTCCTTCATATCTTACCTAAAACTTCCCCATTTATACAAAGCCTTTTCTGATTTTTTTCCTTAATCCTGGCTAGCACCTTCCTTGTGTTATATTGTAGCCACTTTATCATGTACATAGCTTATTTGTACATTGATGTTTGAATATTTTCCCCATTAGATTGTGAGCTCCTTGCAATCAGGGTTTGTTTTTGACTCTCTTTATATCCTCAGCATTTGGCACAGTAACTAGTACATAGTAGGTACTTGACGAATGCTTGAATATATTGTACTACCTCTCAAATATCTATCTGGAATTATAAAGTTTTGAAGGTTCAAGGAATAGAGGAAAATCCTAAAAACAAAGGGCATCAGTCATTTAGAATAACATTACTCTCATTTCTCTCTCTCTCTTTTTTTTTTTTTTTTTATCTCACTTGCCTGAGTTGCTTTCCTTTATCACAAAGTAGTCCTCACCGAAGTAAAGTATCTTGATTGGTATAAGAACATTGTAATTATAGCATTTATAGGATTCTTCCATGTACCTTCCTTTCTAGACGTGACAGCCATAGTACAGGCCAAATTATTCTGAAAGGAAATTTGACAGCTCATATAAGGACAAGATGTTTTAGCAAGTACAAAATAGAAAAACTACAGGTATGATCATGGGGGAGTTTAACTTGCTTTTTTTTTTTGTTAATAGACTGATTCTAATTTCAAACCAATTCTGTTGTCACTTTATTTTAAATAAATACTAATTAAAACTACAAAACTTCCTACCTAACAGAAATGATAAAATATCCCATAATGGAAATATTCTTACTCAGTGTTTATTTTAACAGTAACATACTCTAATTCATACTCGAGTCAAGTGATACGTAAGAGAATTTTTGGTCATAATTTTCATCTCACATTCAGATATCTGCTATCTTTTAATCATCTTATACAGATAGTTCTGGATTTTAATTATTTGTTTGTATTTTCCTACAGATGCTTATGAGAATTTCATAACACATGATCAGAGTAGAGGGTAAAGGTAAAAAAAGAATTCTTTCTTCCTAAATTCAGAAATTGGTAAAATAGAACATTTAGAAAAGAATATGCACACAGAATGTTATGAAGCCCCACATTTCATTTTTAGGAAGAGAAATAATTGACTAATTTTAGGGACAATTAATGTTATGTCATAAAAAGGTCACCACCCTTTGAAAATGATCATTGGGATATTATTACTATCACTTAAAGTGCCTTTCTTCAAGAATTTAGATATGTGCTCCATATGCCTTTTAATTAAGTTATTAATCTTTACAACATGCTTATGAAGTAGCTAAAAATGTTCACTGTGAGAAGCAAAGTTTAAAAGTTATAGGAGAGTAAAAAAAGAAAATGGAGCAAAGGAATGTGTAAGTTGCCTACATTAATTAGGAAGAAGAGATTTAGAAGGTTTATGCAACATACTTTTAAAAATTGTCCTTTTTAATCATTTTGTGAAATTATAAGCTGACAAGATAAAAGGCTTAATAGTTGATTTCATCCATTTCCCCTTTTTAAGCTAAAATATTTTCAGAGATCTCTCATATAAGTTAACATAAAAATAAGATGGGTGGTAATCAGATCTTATATTGATTTTTGTCTCTAACACATGAGAAGAAATCTTTATAAATCTCTAAAGATTTTAATTTTATACAACAATCATATGCATACAAAAATATTTATAATGTATAAACCTGAATATAAAAAGTTATGTGTATAAGTATGTGTATATGTATATCTGTATGTATAGAGATAGTGCAGATTTAAGCTTTAATGGTTTAAGAATACACAAACACATTTGAGATGTCAAATCTGTTTATTTCTTTTTTTGTTCTGGATAGGAGATGAAGTAGAGGAGGATGGTCCTTTTAGGTGCTGTCAGGAAATGGAAATTTTGAATAAAGCTTGAATATAAGGAGAAAAACTAGACTTTAAAAAAAATTAATCACTAAAGGCTATAATTAGTTCCTTAATAAATACTGTGGCATGACACAGAGAAGAGTGGTTCTAAAGTCTCAGGACACAGATACTATTAAATCTTTTTCCATTCCAATCCTTATTCTGTTCAATTTCCTAAATGATCCTCTAAAAGTTTAGGATAATTCTATATCTATGTAACTCCATTGTTAAATCGGCTTCAGGGATAACTCTGTATCTGTGTAACTCCATTGTTAAATCAACTCCAGGGACTTCATGTTGCCTCTAGGATCAAATGGTGTCCACTGTTGGGCATATAAAGTTCTTTAACCTGATCCTTCAAACAATTTTTTCCTTCATGCATTCTACTTGCCTTCACAAACTCTGCAATTCTCTATGATACAATCATAATATTCTGCTTGGTATGGTGTTATAGGACACTCCATCTCCTGGTACCATGCCTTTGCACTGACTGATCCCCATTTCCAAAATTATCTCCCTTTAAGCCTTCCAATGTTAGGCTTCCATTTATCCTTAGCTTAAGCACATCTTCCTCCCAGAATACTTTTTTAGGCCCAGAGTGTTTCTCTCTATTGTTTTTATCTTACATATTCTGATTTATATGTTAGTTCTTCTATTAGAATAGAAGCTTCCTGAGCACAGTGATTTTTTTTTTTACTTTTTTAGTTATATTCCCAGTTGTGAGAACAATGTCTCATATAAGTTAAGTGATTAATGGATATTGCTGATTAATTAGTTGTTTTTTTTTTTAATAGTGAGATGAAACCATGAGTTAAAGATAGCAATATTTGCTGTTGCAGATGGGTAGGAGGGATTTTAATGGAGAAAAAATGCATATCACTTTCTATTGCCTATTTTGTATCCTTTTAATATTTCTGTTACATCAACATCAATGACAGTTAATGGATTATTATACTCATAAATACAACTGGGCAGCAAAATCTGGACAGCAGAAGCATTTAATCCAATCCAAAAAGTATTTTAAATGTCTATTTTCATTATGCCATTGCCCTAATTTCTAGGTATAGAAATAAAGAATAAAATAGTTTATTTCTATACTCAGAGAACTTACATCCCACTAGAACTCAACATCTAAATTTCAAAAAATACAAGAAACTCAAAAGTAACAATATCATATTCTACCACAATATAAATACATGGTATTTCATACTCCTTATCTAATACCATCCTTTCACCAATAAGCTACTATTATTAATAGCCAAAGCTATTTCTGTATCTTGATAGAAAGTATATAAATATTAATAGTTTCATTTTCTTTAGGTCTTGGGATTTATCACTAAAAATGTAATTTTCAGTACAACTGGAGGAAATGTCTTTAATAGTTCATCCTGTAAAGAGTACTTATTCTTTTTTCTCAATCAACAACTAAAGAAAAAATGACAGGAGATCTTGCATGTTCTTTTAGTGCTATGTTGTTTTAAAATTTTGATGATAGCTCTTTATTTTCAAAATATATGCAAAGATAGTATTCAACATTTACTTTTGTAAAACATTGTGCTCCAAATTTTTCTCCCTCTCTTCTCCTATCTTCTCTTTTCCCCCTATCCACTTCTCTGAGACAAGAAGTAATGCAATATAGTTTAAACATGCAATTCTAAATACATTTCCACATTTATTACACTACACAAGAAAAATCAAATCAAAAAGGAAAAACAATAAGAAAAAAAGCAAGCAAATAACAACAAAAAGCCAAAAATACCATGTTGCAATTCACATTCAATACCCACAGTCTTCTTTCTGGATGCCGATGGCTCTGTTCCCTGACAGGTTTATTTGAATTGTGCTGAGTCACCTCATTGTTAAAAAGAGCAAAGTCTATCAAAGTTGATAATCACATAATCTTGTTGTGTGTATAATATTGTTTTGGTTATACTCACTTCACTTAACATCAGTTTATGTAAGTCTCTTCAGGCCTTTCTGAAATCATCCTGCTGATCATTACATATAGAACGATAATATTGACCTGGGGGGTGGAGCCAAGATGGCAGAGAGAGAAAGGACTCTTTGCCACCTCCTCTAACCTTCCCTCAAACCAACAGCAGATAAAGCCTCTAAGCTGGTTTTGAAGTCAAAAAATCCACAAATATTTGAAGTACAACACATTTCTAAAAGAAGATTACTGGGAAGAACTTCAGAACAGGTCTGTTTTAACTGGGTAGGGGGACAGTCTGCCGAAGCCCAGACCACAGCACAGGGAGGGAACTGGAGCAGAGGTCATGGCTTCCACACACCTGGAGGTCTTCAGTGAGCCTCTTGGGTCAATCTATCCTGATTGTAAGTAGGTGGTTTGGCAGATCTGTTTTCTGTGGGGGGTAGATTGTGAACCACTGAGCCCCTGAAGAACACCAGACCTAACTGCCATTACATAGGACCCTAAAGCAATCAATCAGTCAATCAATCAGCAAAACTCCCACAAGGCAAATTAAATCCTCTTTCCCTCTTTTTGCCTTAAAAAGACTTCAAGTTTAAAAAAAAAAAAAAACAAAAACAAAAAGAACTGTCACCATAGACAGCTTTTAAGGAGAGCAAGAACAGACCTCAAATCCTGAGGTCCCTAAAGTTTAAGCAACTCCAGAAAAAGCCCCAAAGGAAGACATGAGCTGGTTCCCATCTCACAAGGATTTCCTAGAAAATTGCATAAACGATCTTAAAAGAGAGTTAGAAGAAAAATGGGGAAATCAAATGAGATCATTGCAAGAAGGATATAATGCCCTACAAAAGAGATATGTAAAATTCACTAAATCACTTAAAAACAAAGTTAGTGAAATATAAAAAGAATGCAATGAACAAAAAAATTCAATTGCCAAGTTACAAAAGGAGCTAAAAAGGTAAATGAAGAAAATAATACACTAAAAATTAGAACTGAACAAATGGAAGTGAATGACTAACTAAGACTTCAAGAATCAGTCAAACAAAAACAAAAAAAGGAAAAAATAGAAGAAAATATGAAATATCTCCTAGGAAAAACAATTGACCTGGAAAATAGATCTAGGAGAGACAATATAAGGAATATTGGACTTCCTGAAAACCATGATGAAAAAAAAAGTCTAGTAACTATTTTACAGGAAATCATAAAAGAAAACTGCCCTGATACTTTAGAATCAGAAGGTAAAATAACCATTGAAACAATCCACCAATCACCTCCTGAAAAAAACCCAAAATTAAATACCCAAGGAATATCAGAGCTAAATTACAGAAATATCATACCAAGGAAAAGGTACTGCAAGCAGCCAGAAAGAAACAATTTAAATACAAAGGAGCCACAATTAGGATTATCCAGGACCTAGAAGCTTCCACCCTAAAGGATCAACAGGCCTGGAATCTGATATCCCAAAAAGCAAAGAAACTGGGATTACAGTTAAGAATAAGCTATCCAGGAAAGAAGATGGACTTCAATGATATACGTGAATTTCACCTATTTCCAATGAAAAGATCAGATCTGAACAAAAAAAAATTAATCCCAAAACCCAAAACCCAAGGGAAGCAGGGAAAGATGAAAAGAAAAAAAAAACTTTTGAGAACTATATTTCTGTTACGGGTATACTTAGAGAATGCAGGTAAAATTTGAATTTTCTATGATAATATGAAAAAGAAATAAGAACTAGAAAAGTGCTCATATTGGAAGAGGAGGAAAAAGGAGGTAAAATAAGGGAAATTACATCTCACAAAGAGGCAAATAAACTATTACAATTGAGGGGAAAAAAGGAGGGGGATGAGCACTGTGTGAATCTTACTCTCATTTGATTTGGCTCTAAGAAAGAATATTAGACATATTTGGTATCACAAAGAAACTCATCTCACCTTATAAGGAAGAAGGAGGGATAGGGGGAAAAGAAAGGGAAAGACTAATAGGAAGGAAAACAGAAGGATTAGGGGAAAGGTATAAAAAAGAGGGGAGGGCCTCAAAAGAGGGAGGACAGTTTCAGAGAGGTGGTCATCAAAAGCAAAATACTGGGAAGGAGGGAAGGCAGACAAGAAAGAGAAAAGTATAACCTAGGGTAAATAAGGTGGCAGGAAATACAGTATTAGTTATTTTAACTGTGAATGTAAATAGGATTAATTCTTCCATAAAGCAGAAGCAGATAGCAGACTGGATTAAAACCCAGAATGCAACAATATGTTGTTTGCAAAAAACACATTTAAGTCATAATGATACATACAGAGAAAAGGTAAAGGGTTGGAGGAGTACAGACTATGCTTCAGGTGAACAAAAAAAAAAAAAAAAAA
>JAJPUD010011460.1:23641-54523 GCA_023553655.1 Myrmecobius fasciatus | reverse complement strand
GTGTATAATGATCTCCTGGTTCTGCTCATTTTACTTAGCATCAGTTCATGCAAGTCTCTCCAGGCCTCTCTGAAATCATCCTGCTGGTCGTTTCTTTTTCTTTTTTTTTGCTTTGGCAATTGGGGTTAAGTGACTTGCCCAGGGTCACACAGCTGCTGGTCGTTTCTTACAGAACAATAATATTCCATAACATTCATATACCATAATTTATTCAGCCATTCTCTAATTGATGGGCATCCATCCACTCAGTTTTCAGTTTCTAGCCACTACAAAAAGGGCTGCTACAAACATTTTTGCACATGTGGGTCCCTTTCCCTCCTTTAAGATTTCTTTGGGATATAGACCCAATAGAAACACTGCTGGGTCAAAGGGTATGCACAGTTTGATAACTTTTTGAGCTTAGTTCCAAATTGCTCTCCAGAATGGTTGGATCCGTTCACAGTTCATCAGTGTCCCAGTTTTCCCATATTCCCTCCAACATTTGTCATTATCTTTTCCTGTCATCTTAGGCAATCTGACAGGTGTGTAGTGGTATCTCAGAGTTGTCTTAATTTGCATTTCTCTAATCAATAGTGATTTGGAGCACCTTTTCATATGACTGGAAATAGTTTTAATTTCATCATCTGAAAATTGTCTGTTCATATCCTTTGAACATTTATCGATTGGAGAGTGGCTTGAATTCTTATAAATCTTATAAATATTATATGTCATATAAATATGACAATTCTCTATATATTTTAGAAATGAGGCCTTTATCAGAACCCTTAAATGTAAAGATGATTTATCAATTTATCGCTTCCCTCCTAATCTTGTCTGCATTAGTTTTGTTTGTACAAAAACTTTTTAAGTTAATCAAAATTATCTATCTGGTGTTCAATTAAGAGTTCCAATTCTTCTTTGGACACAAATTTCTTCCTTCCTTTTCCACGGATAAACTATCCTATGTACCTCTAATTTGCTTATAATATCACTCTTTATATCTAAATCATGAACTTATTTAGATTTTATCTTAGTATGTGGGTCAAATGTGGGTCAAGCCCTGATTTCTTCCATACTAGTTTCCAATTTTCCCAGCAGTTTTTTGTAGAATAGTGAGCACTTATCCCAAAAGTTGGGATTTTTGGGTTTATCACACTAGCCTGCTATAGTTATTGTCTGGTTTGTTCTGTGATCCACTGATTGACTGCTCTATTTCTTAGCCAGTACCAAATGGTTTTGATGATTGCTTTATAATATAATTTTAGATCTGGCACAGCAAGGCCACCTTCATCAGCCTTTTTTTTCCATTAATTCCCTTGAGATTATTTACCTTTTGTTCTTCCAAATGAACTTTGCTACTATTTTTTTTAGATTTGTAAAACAATTTCTTGAGAGTTTGATTGGTATGGCACTAAATAAGTAAGTTAGTTTGTGTAGTACTGTCATTTTTATTATATTTGCTTGGCCTACCCATGAGCACTTGATGTTTTTCCAACTGATTAGATCTGACTTTATTTGTGTGGAAAATGTTTTGTAATTTAGTTCGTATAGTTCCTGACTGTTCCTTGGCAGATACATTCCCAAATATTTTATACTATCAACAGTTATTTTGAATGGAATTTCTTTTTGTATCTCTTGTTGCTGAACTTTGTTGATAGTATATAAAAATGCTGATGATTTATGTGGATTTATTTTATATCCTGCAACTTTGCTAACGTTGTGAATTGTTTCTAGGAGTTTTTTAGTTGAGTCTCTAGGGTTCTCTAAGTATACCATCATGTCATCTGCAAAGAGTGATAATTTGGTTTCCTCATTACCTACTCTAATTCCTTTTATCTCTTTTTCTTCTCTTACTGCCAAAGCTAATACAATATTAGATAGTAATGGTGACAGTTGGCAGCCTTGTTTCACTCCTGATCTTATTGGGAATGGTTCTAGTTTGTACCCATTACATATGATGCTGATGGTTTTAAATGGATGCTACTGATTGTTTTAAGGAAAAGTCCATTTATTCCTCTACTCTCTAGTGTTTTTAATATGAACGAGTGTTGGATTTTATCAAATGCTTTTTCTGCATCTATTGAGATAAACATGATTTTTATTAATTTGGCTATTAATATAATTGATTATGCTGATAGTTTTCCTAATATTGAACCAGCCCTGCATTCCTGGTATAAATCCTACTTGGTCATAGTGTATTATCCTGGGGATGACTTTCTGTAATCTTATTGCTAATATCTTATTTAAGATTTTTGCATCAACATTCATTAGGGAAATTGGTCTATAGTTTTCTTTCTCTGTTTTCACCCTACCTGGTTTAGCTATCAGCACCATACCTGTATAATAAAAGGAATTTGGTAGTACACCTTTCCCTATTCTTTCAAATAGCTTATATAGTATTGGAATTAATTGTTCTTTGAATATTTGGTAGAATTCACATGTAAATCCATCTGGCCATGGAGATTTTTTCTTAGGGAGCTGATTAATAGCTTGTTCTATTTCTTTTTTTTTTTAAATGGGGCTATTTAAATAATTTATTTCCTCTTCTGTTAACCTGGGCAATCTATATTTTTGTAGATATTCATCCATTTCACTTAGATTATCAAATTTGTTGGCATAAAATTGGGCAAAGTAACTCCTAATTATTGCTTTAATTTTCTTTTCTTTGGTGGAAAGTTCTCCCTTTTCATTTTTGAGACTAATAATTTGATTTTCCTCTTTCCTTTTTCTAATTAAATTAACTAAATGCTTATTTATTTTGTTGGCTTTTTCATAAAACCAACTCTTTTTTATTTATTAATTCAATAGTTTCCTAATTTTCAGTTTTATTAATCTCCCCTTTTATGTTCAGTATTTCCAATTTGGTATTTAATTGAAGGTTTTTAATTTGTTCTTTTTCTAGTTCTTTTTTAATAGTAAGCCCAATTCAATGATCTTCTCTTTCTCTGTTTTATGCAAGTAAGCATCTAGAGATATAAAATTACCCCTTATAATCGCTTTGGCCATATACCACAAATTTTGGTATGTTGTCTCATTATTGCCATTCTCCTGGATGAAATTATTGATTGTGTCTATGATTTGCTCTTTCAACCATTCATTCTTCAGGATTAGATTATTCAATTTCCAATTAACTTTTGGCCTATTTTCACCTGGCCTTATACTGCATGTGGATTTTTATTGCATCATGATCTGAAAAAGATGCATTTACTATTTCTGCCTTTCTGCATTTGATTATGAGGTTTTTATGCCCTAACACATGGTCACTTTTTATATAAGTTCTATGAACTGCAGAGAAAAAAATGTCTCCATTCAATTTTCTCCAAAGATCTATCATACCTAACTTTTCTAACATTTTGTTTACCTCCCTAACTTCTTTTTCATTTATTTTGTGATTTGATTAATTTAATTCAGAGAGAGCAAGGTTGAGATTCCCCCACTAGTATATTTTTGCTATCTATTTCTTCTTGCATCTCTCTTAACTTCTCCTAGGAATGCGGATGCTATACCACTTAGTGCATAAATGTTTAGTATTGATATTGCTTCATTCTCTATGGTACCCTTTAGGAAAATAAAGTTTCCTTCCTTGTATCTTTTAATTAGATCTATCTTTGCTTTTACTTGACCTGAGATCAGGATTGCTACCCTTCCTTTTTTTGTTCACCTGAAGCATAATAGATTCTGCTCCGGCCCTTTACTTTCACTCTGTATGTATCTCTATGCTTTAGATGTGTTTCTTGTAAACAACATATTGAGAATTCTGGCTTTTAATCCAGTCTGCTGTCTTCTTCTGTCTTATGGGAGAGTTCATCCCACTCACATTCACAGTTAAAATAACTAATTCTGTATTTCCTGCCATCTTATTTACCTAAAATTGTTTTTTTCTTTCCTTTCCCCTTTCTCCTTTCCCCCCTCCCCAGCAGTTTGCTTTTGATTACCACCTCCCTCAAACAGTCCTCCCTTTAGAGCACCTCCCCCTTTTTACACCTTTCCCCTACTTCTTCTATTTTCCCTTCTTTTAGTTTATCCCTTTCTTTTCCTCCTTTCCCTCCCACTTCCCTATAAGGAGCAACAAGTTTCAACAAGTTTCTGTGTGAAACAAAATGTGTCTGATATTCTTTTAAAGCCCAATCTGATGAGAGTAAGATTCACACAATGCTCACCCTCCTCCCTTCTTTCCCTCAATTATATTAGGTTTTCTTTGCCTCTTCATGAGATTTTACCTTATTTTTACCTCCTTTTTTTTTTTACCTTATCTTACCTCCTTTTCCACTTTTTCCAGAATGATCCCCATTTCACCTCTAGTTTCTTTTTCATATTGTTAAAATAAAATCAAATTATACCTCCATTTTCTAAGTATACCCATAATAGAAATATAGTTCTCAAGAGTTCTTTCCTTTTTACCTTTTTATGCTTGTCTTGAGTTCTGTGTTTGCAGGTCAAATTTTTTGTTCAGATCTGGTATTTTCATTAGAAATAGGTGAAATTCACCTATATCATTAAATGTCCATCTTCTTCCCTGGAAAATAATGCTCATTCTAGCTGGATAGGTTATTCTTGGCTGTAATCCAAGTTCCTTTGCCTTTCAGAATAACTGGTTCCAGGCCCTTTCAATCCTTCAATGTGGAGGCTGACAGATCTTGTGTGATTCTAATTACATTTCCTTGGTATTTGAATTGTTTCTTTCTAGCTGCTTGCAATATCTTTTCCTTGGTGCAATAATCCTGAAATTTAGCCACAATATTCCTTGGGGTTTTAATTTTGGGGTCCCTTTCAGGAGGTGATCAGTGAATTCTTTCAATGGTGATTTTATCTTCTGATTCTAAAACATCAGGGCAATTTTCTTTCATGATTTCCTGGAAGATAAGTCTAGTTTCTTTTTTCATCATGGCTTTCAGGAAGTCCAATAATCCTTAGATTGTCTCTCTGAGATCTATTTTCCAGGTCAACTGTTTTTCCTAGGAGAGATTTCATATTTTCTTCTATTTTTTCTTTTTTTTATTTTTGTTTGACTGATTCTTGAAGTCTTATTGAGTCATTCATTTCCATTTGTTCAATTCTAGTTTTTAATGTATTCTTTTCTTCAGTTACCTTTTTTAGCTCCTTCTGTAAACTGGCCAACTGAATTTTTTTGTTCACTGCAGTTTTTTTCCATTTCACAAATTTTGTTTTTCAGTGAATTGGTGTCTTTTTCATATTTCTTTTTTAGGACAGTATACCCTTCTTGCAATGGTCTCATTTCATTTTCCCATTTTTCTTCTAACTCTCTTTTGAGATTCTTTATGCAATCTTCCAGGAAAGCCTTGTGAAATAGGGAATAGCTCATGTCTCCTTTTTTGGCTTCCTCTGAAGTTGCTTTACCTTTAGGAACCTCAGGATCTGAGGTCTGCCCTTCTTTCTCTCCATAAAAGCTGTCTATGGTAAGAGCCCTCTTCTGCTTCTTACTCTTTTTTTTTTTAAAGCTTTGGGCCTTTTGTTTGTTTGTTTGTTTGTTTTTTGCTTTTTGCTGAGGCAGTTGAGGTTAAGTGACTTGCCCAGGGTCACATAGCTAGGGAAAGTTAAGAGTCTGAGACTAGATTTGAACTCAGGTCCTCCTGACATCAGGGCTGGTGCTCTATCCACTGTGCCACCTAGCTGCCACAATCTACTCTTGCTTAAGAGATTCCAACCCGGGAATTTACAGATCTCAGACAAGGTGGGCACAGCATTGAGATTTTTGTCCTGGATCAGACCACTCTGGGAACAACAAAAGCTTATAGATTCTAAGTCTTAAATCTTGGAATAATACAACAAATCCCAAGAAGGTAGCAACAGGACCAGCTCATACTTTCCTTACAGGAATTTGGCAGAGATCAATTCTAAGATCAAATGTGAAGTCAAGACATAGGCTGGGATCCTAGGCAAACAAAACAGGAACTGAAATATAATGAGCATAATGGTGGCAGAAATGCTCAAGACACAAAGATGAAAGAAAAGAATGACCACAACACATTTACCAAAAAAGAGAATACAACTTGGGCACAAATTTAAGTAGGATTCTTGAAAGAGATGATGTTTAAAAAGAATAAAATATTTTTAAGTGCAATCAGAGCACTTGAAGAAAATATCAGAAAAGAAATGGAGCAATGGAAGAAAGAACTGGAAATTGAATCAGCATCTTGGTACAAAAAGTATGAAATCTTGTCCAAGTAACAAATTTCCTAAAAATTAAAATGGAGTAAATAAAAGCTTAAGACTTCAAGAGACAGCAAGATATATTAAAACAAAGTTTAAAATCTAAAAAGAAAAGAAAAAGAAAACTGTAAGTTATCTCTTAGCAAAAAAAAAAAATGACCTGGAAAACAGATTGAAGAGCAAAAATTTGAGAATCAATGGACCCCTGAACACTATATTTTAAAAAATAGAGGAAGAGAGGAGACAAGAATTTTTAAGAGAAAACTGTCCATTTTTCTAAAATCAAGGCTGAAATAGAAAGAATCCACTTGTCACCATCTCAATGTACCCCAAAACGGAAACTCCCAGAATATCACAACTAAATTCTTAGAACTTTCAGATGAAATTTAAAATATTGCCAACAGCCAGAAAGCAAGAATTCAATACAAAGGAGCCATAGTAAGGAACACACACAACCTAGCAACCATCACTAAAATGAAGTGGAAAATATGGAATATATTATTCCAAAAAGAAAAGAATATGGGCTTATGACCAAGACTTTACTCATTTACTCATTTACTCAGAAATACTTACTAGAATGTTACAGTAGGGAAAAATAGGCTTTTAACAAAATAGAAGATTTCAAATTATTTCTGATGAAAAGACCAAAGTTGCAGAGAAATTCTAAAGTTTAAACACACGAGTGAAGAGAAACAAAAAATAATTATGAATGAATAATGACAGTAGACTAAACACAGATTAATTGTTTATACTCAGATATAAAAAGATGGATCTCCTCTGAACCCTGCTGTCATCATCCAATTATATAAGACCATGGAGTAGTCCTGTTGTTTCTGAATGATCTTAGTAAAAAAAATGTAGAGGGGGAAAAGGAATACATTAGGAAAAGAGGGAAGAAGAGAAAGGAAGGTTAGGGAAAACCATCTCATTGTAATCAGTGTGCACAGGTAGACAAGTATACAAACAAGAAAGGTATGGAGGGGAGCAGCCAACACTGAATCTCAACATTCAACTGAATTGGTCAAAAGAATACACGCTCACATACACACAGAGACACACACACACATATGCACAGTCATACACACACAGGGTAGAGCACAAAAATACATTTTATTTAAGAGGGAAAGAAGGGATGAACTGATAATTAATTTATAAAATTATGAAATAGGGTTAGGCACACCTGGTTCTATGAGTACTCACCAGGAAAGACCACGATTGGCAATAGGAAATAGGGTAGCAATCACACTTTAATAACCACAACAGATGTAAGAATAAACAGCAAAGAAAATGCAAAGATAACCAATGAAAAGTGAGAATACAGAGGTGAATGATACAGGGCTGGGAAAGAACGGAAAAGTGAAAGGAGGCAGTCAGTGTGAGCAAGGTGATTCTTAAGAGTATATAATACTTTTCAATCAGTCTAGCACCCATTGTTGGATGGCCTGGAATATAAAACATGTGCTCTGATCACTGTGGATGTCTGTGGAAGGTTCCTTTAACAGTCAAATGGTGATATTACCAGATGCATAATTCCTACACAAGGGACACAGGAAAAAGTCCAGGATAAGTGTCTCCTATGATAAAGGCATATTTAACAGCTCCAACCTAAGAGGGCAAAGGTTCTATCAAATCTACTTGCCATATTTAGTGAGGCACCAGTCCCTTAACAATGTTCATGTTTCCAGAGGCAAAATGCAATATAAACCTCTCATTCCCTGGTGACTGAGTGATATGGGAGCTATCACACATCACCTCCACAACCAGTGCATAAAGCTGGAGGTCTTTAAATATTCATAGCATTCATAGTACCCATTTTACAAGCCAGATTACCATAGGATGTGTATCCCTTCAGTAATGGTGGTGGTCTGAATTGTTGGGTATGTGAGGTTGTCAATCATTTAGTTGAGTTCTGCTTCCTTCATAGTCCTTTCTGTGTGTGGGGAACCCATGATTGATCCAGATTGGGTAGGCCTGAATATATGTTGCAATGTCCTTCCAAAATTTAGCACCTCATATTGATCAATCTTGGATGTGTCAGTCATTCTGGGCTCACATGCCATACCAGACTCCAAGTCCATTGGCAGCTAACCAGCAGTCAAGGTAGAAATGGAGGGATCTCTTTCATTCCTTCAGCAAGTCCCTTAAAGATTGGTGGATGGCTCTCAGTTCTGCCCACAGGGCACCATATCCTCTGCCAGTAGTCTCCAAAGAGATGGCAGTTGCAGGGTAGAAAGCTGCAGCCATCAGTAGAGACTCTTACTGGCACCAGAGGCAGCATCATCTGTGAAATAAATCTTACTCCAAGTAGCATTTGTTAGCTGTTTCCAATGTGGTCCCCATTTAGCAAGTGAATCAGTAGGGGAGGGAATCTAGGTACTGAGACAAACGGATCTAAGGAGGCTTATGCCAGATGCTCATCACATAGATTTCTGACTCCCTGAGGTTCATCTTAGTTGTATCTTATAAATACCACTTCCATTTTAATGCTATGACATCAGTGTCTGACCCTAGTTTCATGAGGGTATTTTTTCTAACCCAGGCCAGTATGGGTAATTCAGTCCTTAGAGTGACAGGACTTGTACTTTTCAAGGGCTCTGTGGCCATCACAGCCCACTAGGTAGATAGCATCTGCTTCTCTGGGGGGTAAATACCTGGTAGCAATATTTGGGAACCTCTTGAACTAAAACTTCATTGGCCATCTCCTGCCACTGTGATGAATCCATGGACTCCAGAAGACTTGGGTGGATGTGGCTGAGTTCTCTACCTAGAAGCCATCACCCAGTGGCACTAAGGATAATATTTGACTGTCAGCTTTATCAGTTCAGAGCCTTCTGTCATTCCAGGCCCAAGTGAAAGGTGAAAGACTTTCATGTGACCACATAAATGGGGGAAAGGAGATCTATGAAGTCAGGGATATGTTGCCTCTAAAATACAAACTTTGCCTAATGGATATTGTGCTCTTTTAAAAATCAGTGGGGGATTTGAGGGACAGTAACTTATCTCACAATGATACAGGAATGTCCCTGTCTTTATGAGTCCATGTGTAGTCTTAAGAATTTCATACACTCCCCGAGATCTAAAACTATATTATAAAGCAGCGGTCATCAAAACCATTTGGTACTGGCTAAGAAATAGAGTAGTCGATCAGTGGCACAGGATAGAATATCAGGACAATCTAGGCAATAACTTTAACAATTTAGTGTTTGATAAACCCAAAGACCCCAGCTTTTGAGTACTTACTCACTATTTGACAAAAACTGCTGGGAAAATTGGAAACTAGTGTGGAAGAAATTAGGGCTTGACCCACACCTAACACCACATACCAAGAGAAGATCTAAATGGGTTCATGATCTAGACATAAAGAGTGATGTTGTAAGCAAATTAGAGGAATGTAGTATAGTTTACCTCTCAGACCTGTGGAGATGGAATAAATTTATGTCCAAAGAAGATCTGGAACTCTTAACTGAACACCAGATAGATAATTTTGATTATATTAAATTAAAAAGTTTCTGTACAAATAAAACTAATGCAGACAAGATTAGGAGGGAAGCATCAAATTGGGAAATCATCTTTACATTTAAGGGTTCTGATAAAGGCTTCATTTCTAAAATATATAGAGAATTGTCTCATATTTATAAGAATTCAAGCCACTCTTCAATAGATAAGTGGTCAAGGGATATGAACAGACAATTTTCAGATGATGAAATTAAAACCACCTCTAGTCATATGAAAAGTTGCTCCAAATCACTAATGATCAGAGAAATGCAAATTAAGACAACTCTGAGGTACCACTACACACCTGTCAGATTGGCTAAAATGACAGGAAAAGATAATGATGAATGTTGGAGGGGATGTGGGAAAACTGGGACTCACATCGTTGGTGGAACTGTGAACGAATCCAACCATTCTGGAGAGCAATTTGGAGCTATGCTCAAAAAGTTATCAAACTGTGCATACCCTTTGACCCAGCAGCATTTCTATTGGGCTTACATCCCAAAGAGATCTTAGAGGAGGGAAAGGGCCCCACATGTGCAAGAATGTTTGTGGCAGCCCTTTTTGTAGTTGCTAGAAACTGGAAACTGAAGGCATGCCCATCAATTGGAGAGTGGCTGAATAAATTATGGTATATGAATGTTATGGAATATTATTGCTCTGTAAGAAACGACCAGCAGGACGATTTCAGAGAAGCCTGGAGGGACTTGCCTGAACTGATGCTGAGTGAAATGAGCAGAACCAGAAGATTATTGTACACAGCAACAACAGTATTACATGATGATCAATTCTGATGGACACGGCTCTCTGCAACAAAGAATTGTCTCAAACCAGTTCCAATTGTTCAGTGAAGAAAGCCATATACATCCAGAGAGAGGGATATGAAATATGGACCACAACATAACACTTTCATGCTCTCTATTGATGTTTGCTTGCATTGTGTTTCCTTTCTCTGGTTTTCTTTTTTTTTTTCTTGTAGATAGGATTTTTCTTGCACAACTTGTCAAGTATTTTAACATTATTAACATGTAGTGGACTTCCTGCTATCTAGGGGAGGGGAGGGAACTGGGGGTAAAATTTGTAACAGAAAGCTTTGTAAAGATCGATGCTGAGGAGCTACCCATACATATGTTATACAAATAAAAAGCTTTAATAAAAATTAAAAAAAAAAAAGAATTTCACACACTATGAGAGAGCTTGTATTTTATAGTGGACTATTGCCCAACTACAACTGGCCAGTTGTCCAATCAAGAGTCATGAGATTGGCTTAGGATGTCATCCACGTAGCATCATCTGCAGAATCTTTCTAGTACTGGGAGGTCCTCCAAGTTCTGGTGGCATGGTCCATGAGAAATTGCAAGGCTGTTCAGAGTCCAGTAAAAAGGGCATTACTAAGAGGAACTTAGTAGTTGAGTACAAAGCATTCCAAAGATCAAAGCAGCATAATTCGCAAATTGTATCATGTATTAACCAAAATTCACATCCAAATAATCTATGTCAAATCAGGAGAGACCATCTAGGTGTGGCTTGTCAAAATTCTGACCCTGTGATATGAAAATTTCAGACAAAATGCAGACTTCCACAGTCCCTGATCAGCAGAACATTAAAAAGGTCCTGATAACTTTGAAATATAACTCTGAAGTTTTATTGATAACTTTGAGGTGTTTTGAATATGTTAATGAATTAAGGTGGCACAGACAGGAGTTTATTATGAATTATTATCCTCCCAAGCTTATTCCCCCAAGAATTTTTCCATCTCTGAAAGACCCATGACGCTTGAGAGCTATAAACTCTAATCCACAGCTGCTGTTTGTCCTTACATCCATTGTAGTATTAAAGTATGATTGCTGCCCTATTTCCCATTCCCAGTTATGGTCTTTCATGCTAAGTACTCCAAAACCAGGGTATACCTACTCTTGTTTCATGATTTCGTAAATGATTATCAATTTAAGAGAAGAAAAAGAATCAGATGAAATGGATGTTAAGGGAGGAAATAGTCCTAAGTAAAACAAACCTTAAAGATGTATAAAAATAATTAGAATTATTTCTGAGATGGAGAAGGATGAAAAGCTGAGATAATGCTCATAAATTGGAGAATGGGTGAAGAAGCTATGGCATATAAATGTGATGAAATTTTATTATGCCGATCTCTTCTCAGAATAATAAGTAGATAGTATACCAGAGATCTAATGAGACATGGAACTTGGCTCTTGACAGAGAAATGAAGGATTCAAAATACAGAGACAGACAATTTTTTTTTTTGAAATAACCAATGTGGAAATTAACTATACGTATTTGCAAGGGGTTTTATTTTTTAATGTATTTTCAATTTTGGTGGGAAGAGAGAACTGGGAGAGAAGGCAGATGTTAGCAGATTAAAATAATTTTAAAAAGAGACAAAAGGTAAGCAACACTTGCCTAGCACTAACAAAAAGTCTCTCAAGTTCTGTTGTCCTTTCCGCTCAATCAACCAGATCAATAAACATTTCTTTTTTTTAATTTTTATTTTATTTTAGTTTTTATTTTTTTAAATTTTATTTTATTTTATTTGCATAACATATGTGTGGGTAATTCTTCAACGTTAACCCTTACATAGCTTTCTGTTACAAATTTTTCCCCCCAACTCCCCATCCCTCCCCTAGATGGCAGGATATCCATTACATGTTAATTATGTTAAAATATTGGCAAATAGAATATATGTATACATATTTCCAAACTTATTGTTGTGCAAGAAGAATCTTATCTACACAAAAGACATATCAGATAAAGGAAACACAATGTAAGCAAACATCAATCAAGGAGTATGAGAATGTTATGTTGTGGTCCACATTTCACATTCCTCTCTCTGGGTGTATATGGCTTTCTTCAGTGAACAATTGGAGGTGGTTTGAAACATTTCATTTTTTTAAATAATGCTTTTTATTTGCAAAACATATGTATGGGTAATTCCTAAACATTAATCCTTACAAAGCTTTCTGTTACAAATTTTCCCCCCTACTCCCCACCCCTCTCCTAGATAGCAGGACATCCACTACATGATAATTAGAAACATTTCATTGTTGAAGAGAGCCATGTCCATCAGAATTGATTGTCATATAGTCTTGTTGTTGCTGTGTATAATGATCTCCTGGTTCTGCTCATTTCACTCAGCATCAGTTCATGCAAATCTCTCCAGGCCTCTCTGAAATCATCCTGCTGGTCATTTCTTACAGAACAATAATATGCCATAATATTCATATACCATAATTTATTCAGCCATTCTCCAATTGAAGGGCATCTATTCAATTTCCAGTTTCTAGCCACTACAAAAAGGGCTGCCACAAACATTCTTGCACATGTGGGGCCCTTTCCTTCCTTTATGATTTCTTTGGGATGTAAGCCCAATAGAAATGCTGCTGGGTCAAAGGGTATGCACAGTTTGATAACTTTTTGAGCATAGCTCCAAATTGCTCTCCAGAATGGCTGTATCCATTCACAGCTCCACCAACAATGCATCAGTGTCCCAGCCCTCCCACATCCCCTCCAACATTCATCATTAACTTTTCCTGTCATTTTAGCCAATCTGACAGGTGTGTAGTGGTACCTCAGGGTTGTCTTGATTTGCATTTCTCTGGTCAATAGTGATTTGGAGCACCTTTTCATATGACTATAAATAGTTTTAATTTCATCCTCTGAAAATTGTCTATTCATATCCTTTGACCATTTATCGATTGGAGAATGGCTTGAATTTTTATAAATATGAGACAATTCTCTATATATTTTAGAGATGAGACCTTTATCAGAACCCTTAAATGTAAAGATGATTTCCCAATTTATTGCTTCCCTCCTAATCTTGACTGCATTGGTTTTGTTTGTACAAAACTTTTTAACTTAATATAGTCAAAGTTATCTATCTGGTTTTCAATTAAGAGTTCCAGTTCTTCTTTGGACATAAATTTATTCCATCTCCATAGGTCTGAGAGGTAAACTATTCAATAAACATTTCTTAAGCATCTACTATGAACCAGAATCCTGTACTAAACTAGGGAAAATAACAACAAAAAAGGCAAGTCCCTGCCCTCAAGGCAGAGCAGAAGAAGAGACCATTCTAAGCATAAAGGAAAGTCAGAGCAAATACTTTACACTGAGAAATGAAGTGCCTTGGTCTTAGAATAGCCAGAACCAAAAAACACATATTGAAAAGTAAAGTCTAAGATGACTGGAAATGTAGAAGGGGGTTAGGTTATGAAGGGCTTTGAATGTCAAACAGCATTTTATATTTGATCATGAAGGTAATAGAAAGCCACTGAAGTTTACTGGATAGTGGGGATGAAATAACCAGACCTGCATTTTAAGAAAATCTTTTTAGTGGATGAATGGTGGATAGAGTGGAGTGGAAGAAACTTGAGACACACTGACCTATCAGGAGGATACTGAAGTAATTCAGGCATGAGTTGAGACCAGTCTACTTCAGTGTCAGAGGAGAGAATGGGACATAATCAAGAGATATTGCAAAGGTGAAATTATCAGAAAGTTACTTTGATATCCTACAAGCAGAGGGAAAATAGAAATTGAAAGAATTCACTGATTACTACCTGAAAGAGATCCCAAAATGAATAGGCATAGGAATATCATAGCCAAATTCCAGAGCTTTCTCCTAGGAGAAAGTACTGCTAGTAGCAGAAAAGAAACAATCAAACTATCATAAAACTACAGTTAGAATTATGCAGAATTTGTCATAGTAAAGAACCAGAGGTCTTGGAATATGATATTCCAGAAAGCACATGGGTTAGGATTATAAGAATCGTATAGCCTGCAAAACTAAATACAATCCTTCAGGGTGAAAAAATGGATATTTAAAAAATAGAAGACTTTCAAGCATTCCTAATTAAAAGAATAGAGCTGAATAAAATATTTTGATCTCCTAATATAGTACTCAGGGGAAATTGTAAAAAAAACAAGGAGAAAATGAGATTCAATAAGATTAAACTGTTTATAATTCTATATGATAAGATAATAAAAAAAGAAGTTAATGAGGTGAAAAATTCTGGAAAAGTGATATTTGACAGATCTTTGGAGAAAACTGAAGGGGGGAAAGAAAAGGAATATTCTTTTTCTCCATAGTACATGTCACCTACTCAAAAACTGACCATATATTACCAATAATGGGTAACGGAAAAAGAGATTAAAAATAAACTAGAAACTAAGCAATCTAATATTAAAAAGTAAGTGGGTCAAAGAACTATCATAGAAGCAATCAATAATTTCATGAAAAAGAATGACAACAATGGTAAAACATGCCAAAATTAATGGAATGTAGTAAAAGCAGTACTTAAGGGAAAATTTATATCTCTAAATGCTAACATCAACAAAATAGAAATAGAGTATACAATTTTTAAAAATCTAGAAAAAAAACAAATTTAAAATTCCCAGTTAAACACCAAATTGGAAATCCTGAAAATCAAAGGAGAGATTGAAAGAATTGAAAGTAAGAAAATCATTGAACTAATAGATAGAATGGAAGCAGGTTTTATGAAAAAAAAACCAATAAAATAGGTAAACCATTAGTTAATTTGATTTAAAAAGGAAAGAATAGAATCAAATTAACAGCATCAAATATGAAAGGAGACTTCATCTCCACATAAAAGAAAATTGAAGCAATTGTTTGATTAGTCTTTTTTGCCCATAATGTGACAGTAGTTTGACAATGTAAATTAAATGAATGAGTATCTTAAAAAATATAAATAACCCAAATTAATAGATTAACAAGGAAATTATACCAAATATTTAAAGAACAATTAATCCCAATGCATAAACTATTTGAGAAAAAAAGGCAAAGAAAAAGTTTAAGCAAATTCCTTTTGTGGTATCAATATATAAACTAAGAAAAGCCAAAATAGAGAAAAGAAATTATAGACCAATTTCCCTAATGAAGATTGATATAAAAATAAAAAAAATACTAGCAAAAAGATTACAATGATATGGCACAAGAATCATACATTACTACCAGATGGGATTTCCAGACAAAAGTGGAGGCCACTACTATTTAATACTGTACTAGAAATGTGTACTACAGCAATAAAGCAATGAGGAAACAAAACTATCATTCTCAGCAGATAATATGATAAACTTAGAGAATCCTAGGGAATCAACCAAAAATCTACTTGAAATAGAGCAAGCTTCTCTGGGCCTCAATTTCCTAATCTGTAAAATGAGGGAACTGGACTGAATGATCATTAAGATCCCCACTGCCTCTAAATGCTATGATATGGATTTAATAATTGGCTATTCATTCCCTATAAAATGTGTTAGGCTTAGGAGTAGAGCTGAACAAATGGTTTTTAGGGTCCCTTGTTGTCCTATAGTTCCTTCATGAGTCTATAATTCTATGACTTTATAACCAAACATCTCAGAAGGCTCATGAATTTAACCAAATATAGTTAAAAATGCTATTATACTCTCTAACATAACCTTTGTTTTGTCTAACAGTTTATCACGATACAATAAATACGATTATCAGGGTGCATCTCATTTATAAAGTAGTAATATTTCCTTAGAACAATTGTTACACAAAGTTTGAGCACACAAAGGGTTATTAAACAGCAGAGTTGAGATTAAAACCCAGGCCCTTTGCATACAAAATCAGTATTTATTCCATTTCTCCAAAACCAGTAGTCGCTTTTGAATACCTCTGAAAATAATAGAGCAGCTGTACATCCTTTTTCTACTGGGAATCAAAGTATACTGAGAGTGTTATCACTTTCAGCTATCCTGAGTTAGCTGTTTACTGGGATAGCAGGGTCATATTTGTCTTCTTGAATAGTTGCTATAAATAAAAACTAATGAAAAAAATCTGTCCTATTCATGACTTGCTTTTCCCCCAAATTTTTTCCATCTCAAACTGTTTATAAAAATTTATATTTCCACAGTGATGAGATTGCAAGAGATTTCTTCAAAACAGCCTTGTAAATTAAGCAGTGGAAATATGGATATCCCCAGTTTACAGATAAGGGATCTATATGGTTCAAAGAGAGTAAATGTTGACTCAAGTTCATTTAGATAGTAGGGGGAAATAATCAAAAATGTAGGCTAGTGGATTCCCCCCCCCCACTACACCATGCTATCTCTATAATTCAGAGTATCTTTAGATGTAATGTAAGAGTCCTCTTCCATTAAACCAGTAATTGCTTTTGAATACCGCCGAATATAATAGTGCAGCTGTACATCCTTTCCTACTGGGAATCAAAGTATAGTAAAAGTGTTATTCTAGTGGAGCCAGTGCCCTAATTACACAGTACTTAGGATATGTTCTAAGTCACAGTTTAGTGTGTCAGTTAACTGAAGCTTTAATTATTACAGTGCTTTACCATTTCCATGACAACACATCCCGCTAGTTGGTAATGACAATGGTATGACTATTACTCTTGCTCAAATAAAGTATAAGCCAATCAAAATGCAGGGAATTTTATTACAGGGAATAACAATTCTCTCCTACTGCTGGGTCCTGATAAAGGATAAGTCCAGCACTCTACCCATTGCAGAAGGGAGAAAGCCTTTGCCTCTGTTACCATCCTTGTCATCTTTGAGATAGCTAGGTTTCATGAAAATTACTTGGCCATGATTAGGAACTATGTTACACACTGGATGCAAACATTACACTTTCAGCCAGGCACTAATTAGTGGAGAAAAAAAGCCAACAGGAAGCTCTTTACAAACTCAGTTGAAAAAGCATCCCTCAAATGAACTCTGCAATTGGAAGCATATACATAGTCCAATAAATATGTTACTCATAAACAGAAAAGGACATTAAAGGCATTCCACCAAAGAAATATATCTGCAATTTTTCATAGGATGAAAGGATTCAAAATTAAAATAGATCAAAAGATCATAGACTTGTAGCTGAAAGGGTTCATCTAGAGCTCATCTATTCCAATCCCTTATTTTCAGGTTAGGAAATTGAGACTTAGAGAGAAACACAGAGTTTAAGTGCCAAAGTGATGCAGAGTCTAGTAAGAGACAGAGCTGGAATTTGATTCCAGATCCTCTCATTCCGTTCTTCTAATAAACAAAATAATTTCAATAATAAACAAATAATATTTTCATATTTTATTTTTATTTTTTGCTGAGAGAAATAATAATAAACACAAATAATTTTACTTTTATTTGATGCTTTCCTCAGTATTCAGTTTACACTAACGATACCTCATATGTTGGTTGAGCAACTGAAAAAAAGAAAAGATCAGTTATATTCCACAACATTATTTACTATTAAAATAAAATTTTATTGACTTTCATTCAGTATAGTCCTCCAGCTGCTCTGTGAGCTCAGCAATGAGGATAGTAATCCATCAGTGCCCACCCAAGGTAACAACTTTTTTGCATGAACTTCTACAAACTTGTCAATTACAATTCAACATAACCCACTCACTCCTCAATTTCCTACAATCTGACTTCTGTTCCTACTATTCTACTGAAACTGTCACAAATTTTCTCAGTTTTCCTCATTTCTTACCTGATGCAACACACAGCACTTTTGAACAATCTTTTTAATTTTCTTGTGTGTGGTGTTCCACAAGATTCTGTCCTTAACTTGTTTCTCTGCTATATTTGAATTGAAATGAATGCTATATCTTTGATAACAATGAAATATATCACCTTCATTTTCATATAAATTTCATAGCCTTGGTCATAATTCATAAATTTTTAAAATATATTTGTTTTCATTTTGTAAAGTTAGTGATGAGAAGAATATAATTTACTTTCAAAAAGTTAAAATTTTGAGACAAACTTCTAATTTGGTGTAATTATGAAGTTAACTTCATATTATAAACTTAACTGTTTTGTATCTACATTTTTTTTCCTCTTGAAATTTTATTAGTTCACCTAGTTTCAAACTCTATTCAAGTGACTCCCAAATAGTCTCTAGTCCTTAAATCTATCTCTTGTATCTCTCTTCTATTTTCCACTCGAACTAACAAAATGATGAAACTATCTCTTCATTACATTATAGTTGCAAATAGATAATGATTCCTTTCAGTGTATTTATCATTGTTAGCATAAATATCAAATTAGACAGATAATTAAGTTTCTCAATATTAGGTACTTATAATTTTACATTATCCTGTACTTCTACAAATCTTGTTTACTCTTCACTTCAATTTACATTGTTAACAAATATATTGAACACAGCTTTTCTTATTAATTACAAAGCTCACTTAGTACCATTGTATTTTTACTGGATCTATGATTCCATCACCATAAAAAGCTCCTAATGAGGCAACATTGCTTCACTTCAGAGTTGCCTGAATCACCAAAGGGTTGCGACTTAACTAGAGTCACATTGGTAGTGTGGGTCAGAGACAAGACTTAAACTCCAAGGGGCTCTTTACCCGATGTGCCAGGTTAACTTTTGGTATTTCGCAAACATTTGCTTTCTATCAATCACAGAAATTTATCTTGCTATGTAAATTAGTCATGGTTGCCCAGAAAAATTTCCATGAAATGGATTCTATGACAATATGAATCAAATCACCTGTAAATTCAGAGCAAAACACAGGAGTAGATCTCTCCTCCCTCCCCACACTCCAGTCTAGAATTCAAGAAGACCCACCTGCTAACCCAAAGAGCTAATGAATTCTGCCTAGAAGCAGGGTCTGCAAACTGCTATGGTGAACCACTATGAGGAGGAATGGCAGCAGCCAACTACTTACTATGCATAGGTGCCCCAGACTTCCCTGCTTGCTCAGTACTCTTTCTTTCCTCCTCTACAAACGCCAGAACTGTGGAATTTGCTTCCTCCTTGATTGTCATCATTGGGTCATTTGAATTGCCTCTTCACCTGAACTGACCTAACTACCATTGCTCAAGACTCAGGATGTGGAATATCTAAAATAAATGACTGGGCCCAGGACCAAGGAAGGAAATATAAGTCAGTCTTCCTTAACTATTGAGGTCCCTAACACCAGTCTTTTTATCATTTGGCCACATGGATTGACTCACAACCAGGGCCCTGAATCTCCTTCAGGATGAGAAAACAAAATCAATATCCAAGCTAAAGCTTAGAAGCACAGCCACAATGCTTTCTGAGATGCCTAAAGCAATTTCCTGACACTGCCCATTTTCTTACTTATATCTACTTCATCTTTTGGTCCCATCCCTGGTCTGATGTCCTCTTCCATTGTGCTTTCTGAATCCCTATTCTATTGTTGACTCTTTTTTTTCTTTTGAATTACATCTCTTCCTCTTTTCTTCTATTCTGATATCATGGAAAACTGTTTTCCCCTCTCCCCTCAGAAGACACAGCATCTTTAGTCACTAAGTGAACTAGATGCACCTTTTCTCATGTCACCCAACAAAGAGTTTATATGCTTTTAAGTACCCCCTATTATGTCTAAGTCTCATTCCTGCTATCATCACTCACTAATCTTTGATCGTTTGGGGTTTATAGAATAACAAGATCATAAATCTGGAGCTAGATGACAACTCAGAGAAACAAGAAAAACAGAAAAAAAGGAAATGCTATAGCTTCTCCCAAAACTATTTTGTTTTTGGTAAATGGTACTTAATTTTTTCCAATTAAAAGCAAAGATAGTTTCAACATTCTTTTTTTTATAAGAATTTGAGTTTCAGATTTTTCTCCCTCCTTCCTTCTCCTCCTCACCCCATGATGGCAAGCAATCTGATAATAGGTTCTATGTGTACCATCATATTAGACATATTTCCACATTAGTCATGTTATGAAAAGAAACAGAACAAAAGTGGAAAACCAAAAAAGAAAAAAACAAAACAAAAAAAGGTACAAATAGTATGCGTCAATCTGCATTCAAATTCCATAATTCTTTCTCTGGATATGGATAGTATTTTCCATCATGAGTTTCTCCCCAAATAATTTTAACAAAGATATAAAAAGACAGTACTGAGTAGGGAATGATTAGGAAATCTATGGAGATACCATGACGGATCTTTATTCCAGTCCAAGATTCACAAATTCAAAAAGATAGGAGAGCAGTCATAGTAAGAATTGCCTAACAGAAGTGGGTTAGCATGTCGGACTCAGTTCAAAGGACTATGAACAAGGCTGACCTAGTAATATAATCTTCTGCAACATAGTATAGACTTAGCTGGCCCCAGGCCCAGAACAGAACTACTCTAAAAACACAGGGTTGCCCAGAGAAGATCACAGAAATAACAAACTAAAGTGAAGAAAAAGGAGTCTTAGCAATATTGTATTTCAAATTATAGTACAAAGCAACAGTTATCAAAATGATTTGGGCACTAGTTAAAAATACAAGGGTCAACTAGGTGGCAAGTTCTAGAGTCAGGCATTCTTCCAGAGTTCAAATCTTACTAGATATGTGACACTGGACATGTCACTTAACTGTGTTTGCTTCAGTTTCCTCATCTGTGAAAAAACTGGAAAAGGAAATAGCAAACCACTCCAATATCTTTACCAAGAACCCCCCATATGCAGTCATAAAGTCAGACTCATTTGAAATACAAATTGATCAGTGGAACATAATTGGTTTAAAAAAAACATTTAGAAGAAATGAACATAGTAGCCTGTCTTTGAAAAACCCTACAATCACATCTACTAAAACTCAATATTTGGGGAAAACTTCAAAGTAATTTAGCAGAAACTACGTCTAGACCAACATTTCATACCTTAGATGAAGATAAGCTCCAAATGACTTAGACATAAAGGACAATGCCATTAGCGAATTAGAGAAATAAGGGGAAAAGTACCTTTCATATCCAAGGGATGTTATAGGGACAGTTTTAAATCCAGAATCCTGTTAGGTATACTGAGTCATCAAACAAAGAAAGTTTATGTTGTTCAAACACAGCAGGTAGCCAGCAACGATAAAGGTCATTTAACTTCTCTGTCAATTCCATCTAGAATTTAGTCTGTTCAGTCGTCAGAGCATGACAAATCATGTGATCTTGGCAACCACTGATTCTGATCTTTGATGTCCCCAGGACAGTAAGCTGTGTCACAGGAAAACTAGGTCCAATCAATGGGATATTTATAGCAGCTCTTTTTTGTGGTTACCAAGAACTAGAAATTGCAGGGGTCCTTATCAGTTGGGAAAAGGCTGAACAAGTTGTAGTTAGGACTTAAAGGTAGCCAGGGAAGTTAGGAGGTAGAACTGAGGAAGGAGAACATTATAGCTTTCACATTAAAGTAAAACAAAACAAAACAAAACACACCAAACAAACAAAAATCATTGAACTAATCAATAAAATTGTTTTTTATGAAAAAAAAACACTGGTTAATTTGATTTAAAAAAGGAAAGAAGAAAGCCAAATTGTCAATAGCAAAAATTAAAAGAGTAAATGTACCACCAATGAGGATGAAATTAAAACAATTATTAGGAGTTTTTGCTCAATCATATGACCATAAAACTGACAATCTAACTAAGGTGGAATATTTACAAAAATATGAACTGCCCAGATTAACAGGAAAGGAAATATAATACATTAGCCCGCTCTTAGGAAAAAAAATTTGAACGAGGATCAATAAGCTCCCCAAGAAAAATTCTCTAGACCAGATGGATTTACAAGTGAATTCTACCAAATGTTGAAGGAACAATTAATCTCAATACTACTAATTATTTGAAAAAAATGGTAAAAGAATCCTACCAAATTCCTTTTATGAAAGGAATATGGTTTTCCTACTTAAACCAGGGAGAACAAAAACAGAGAAACTATAGCATAATTTCCTTAATGAATATCGATGCAAAATCTTAAAATAAAATATTTGCAAAGAGATTACAACAATACCTCACAAAAATAATACACTATGGCCAAGGAGAATTTGTACCAGAATTGCAGGGCTGGTTCAATATTATGAAAACTATCAGCATAATTGATCATATTAGTAACAAAAACACTCATTCCTATTAAAAACACTTAAGAGCACTGGGTCTGTGTACTAAAGAGATCATAAAAGAAGAGAAAAGATGCACATGTGTAAAAATGTTTGTAGCAGTTCTTTTTGTAGTGACAAGGAACTGGTAATTGAGTGGATGCCAATCAGTTAGAGAATGGTTAGATGAGTTATGGCATATGAATGTAATGGAATAGTATTGTTCAATAAAAAATGATGAGCAGGCTGATTTCAGAAAAGCCTGGAAAGATTTACATAAATTGAGCAGAACCAAAAGAACACTGAACAACAAGATTATGTGATAATTAACTGTAGTGCGCTTGGCTCTTTTCAACAATGAGGTGATCCAAGACAATTCCAATAGACTTATTATCAAAAGTGCCAGCCACTTCCAGGGAGAGAAACTATGGAGACAATGTGGATCAAAACAATATTTGCATCTTTTTTGGTTGTTGTTGTTTGGATTGTTTGCTGTCTTGTGGAGGGTGGAGAAGGAAAAAAAAAACTGGAACCCAAGATTTTGCAAGGGTGAATGTTGAAAATTATGTTTGTGTGTATTTGGAAAAATAAAATACTACTAAAAAACCATTAGAGAACATAGCATAAATGGAATCTTTCTTAAAATAAGTAGTATCTATTTAAACCAAGAGCAAGCATTATCTGTAATATAGTTAAACTTGAAACCTTCCCAATAAAATCAGGGATAAATCAAGGATGTTTACTATCACCACTACTATTCAATATTGTACTACTAATGCTAAGTGTATAGCTAAGATCGAGCCTATTAGGATTCAGCATTAAGACAAGAAAAAGAAATTGAAGGAATACAAATAGAAAATGAAGAAATAGTTTTCTATATATTACCAACAAAACACAACAAGAAGAGACAGAGAAATTCCATTTAAAATTACTGCAGACAATATAATTGGGAGTCTACTTGCCAAGACAAACCTAAGAATTATATGAACACAATTACAAAGTATTTTTCAGACCAATAAATTCAGATCTAAACAACTGGAGAAATATCAGTCATTTATGGATAGTATGAAGCAATAGAATAAAAATGACAATTCTAACTAAATTAATTTGCTTATTCAATGCCATACTTTTTAGGAAGTTCTAACAGTGGCTACCTCATGGAGAATATATAGGGACATGACTGGGCCCTGGCCACTTTTGGTGACACATGTTCTGGCTGGGACACTACCCATGGAATGATAGACCTGCACATTGACCTCTCCCAGGGCCACCTATGTTCATCCCTAAAGACCATGGCATTTGGGAGTGATATGACAAACATTAATGGTTCTTTTTTCCTTCTTTATCTCCCTCCCCACTTCTCCTACCCAGGAGTGCACCAAAATTTATTAATAAAGAATTACAAACTATATTAAGAGATACTGAACCAGGAATAGTTGTTCATTCTCCATTCAGCAAACTTTAAGAGTGATTTTTCTCTCTATCTCTGTCTCTCTTCATCTTTCTTTCCCTCCTTTTCTCTCTCAAATTCAGCAAATGACTTGGATATTGTAGTTAGAACAAGAGCTGGCTTAGGTGAAGACTGGGACTGAATGGATCTTAAAACTTTTTCTTCTGCTACTTCTGCTTTAAATTTTTTTTTCCTGATCATAGGTGATAGAATGTCAATCTTGGGATGGCCATTTTTAGCCATGGAGCCAACCTTGGAAATTCTAGAATTTGGGAGACAAGGGGGTCTCTCAGTTGACAGTGGCAGCACTATAGAATATGTGAAAGTTGTATCTTACTATACAGTTTTCTGTACTAAAAAATAACCACTGACAAGGAGGAAGATCCAATTCTTGGCCTGGCTTTCCAAAAGCCATAGATGGTAATGGAGAACAAGCAGAGCTGATATAAAGCTGAAATGCTTATTCAACAGTTTTGAAAAATGTTTCATGTTTAATATAAACCTTAATCTTTCAAGAAAGCATAAGAGTAATTATGATTCTCTTGCTAGTTAAGTCTGTGAGGTAGCACTTGTGAGTTTTTTTGTGTTAAATTTTTATTTTGTGCAGAGGAAATAAATAGCCATGGTATATTTGGTTTAGCTTTATAATCTCCTAATTTAGGAATCCCTAGGTATGAGAAAAAGTGCAGCTTTAAGTAAATCTTGTGGTGAGGTTATAAGGAGCCAGAGATAAAGAATCCCACCTCTAGGGATCAGGCTTCCTGAATCTAGGGCATGTCAAGGGGTCCTGATATAACATAATCTAGTAAGGCAGAGGACAAGCATTCCAATTCTCCTGGATCTAGCAATAAGAGTTATGTTACACTGAAAAGAAAAGTCAAACTACTGCTAGATTCAAGTAAGAAAGATTTGGAGTCAAATACTGCCTATGACTTATTAGCTAAATGATCACTGGCAAATTTGCTTAACCATTCTATTCCTAAATTTACTCATCTGTAAAAAAAAGTAGATATGTAGATTAATAACATTAGTATCTAACCCACAAGTTTTTTCTAAGATTCAATCAAAAACTGTATGTAAATTGCTTTGTAATTCTTAAAGTTCTACATAAATGTCAGCTATTATCTTTTTCTGTGTATCACTGTTCTTTCATTCCCTTCATCATTTTCTTTCTGTGTGCAATTTTCTCTCCCTGAAAGTTATACCTAGTGTATTTTTCCCTTCTACTCTTATCTCTGAGTTCCACCTTTTGTGTTGATCTTTCTCATTTTCTATCTGTCCTTCCTTGTCCTCTTTACCCCAACTCTGTCCTTTAGAGAAACTCTTAAAAATTACTATTAAAGTAATTATATATTTGGATTTTCCTTACCGGGATGAAGATGTGGGCTCAGTGGTCTGTCTCTGGAGATGTTCATGTTTAATGAGATTTTCTTTCAAAGCATTTTGTACCTCAGTGGGTATATCTGGGGAAGTATGGCTGATTTTCATGGCAGACTCAATTTGTAGAGATGGCATTTCATTTTCTTTTTTCTCTTCTTTTTCCTCAATCTCAAAGACTGGAGTACTTGAGATGCTCTGTGGCAGGGCACTGACATTGGAAATAAGAAGTTTGTTTCTACAACGTGGCCAACAGAGTTTCCAGAAGACAAAGAGTGAGACTAAAAGCAAGGCCAGTCCACAAAAGCTGACTACTACAGCTAAAAGACTGATAGAGATATCTGTAAGTAACAGAAGAAAAAAAATAAACTCATTAGAATCAATCAATAAACAATTATTTAGCACCTACTATATGTCAGGGATTCTATAAAAGAGAAGACATTTTGAAATAATGCTACTTTAAAGATAATTCTTTCATCCTTAAATACCTTCCTTAATATACATTTCCACTTAATATCTAGCACTTGAATATAACCCTTTAAAGTTTGCAAAACAGTTTACATATATGGGGGAAAATAAGCACTTATAAACTACCTATTATCTGTCAGGTCCTACACTAAACACTTTTACAAATATTATTTTATTTAATCCTCAAAATCATGGTAATAAAGTATTATTATCCCCATTTTATAGTTGAGGAAACTGGGACAAAAAGAGATTATGTGATTTGCTCAGAGTCATTTAACTAGTAAGTGCCTGAAGTCAAATTTTAAGTCAGGGCTTCCTAACTCCAAAAACAGAGCTCTATCCACTGTACTGGCTATACTGAAACTGACTTTTAAAAAAGCCACATAGTTTTTGCATAGTCATTGAAAGCAGAAAATTATTCTTTTGCCTTTATTTTAAAAAATAAAGACTCTTGGAAAAGCTTGATTATAGGGGGAAAATGCATTGAACAAGCAAGCACAGGATACATAAATGTCATTTCTAAATATATCACACAACCATTTCAAAATTTGAGCAGTGAAAGGTTGATGACTGACCAAATGTCATGACTGACCAAATGATCATCTACAAAAGCTTTGTCTGGGTGATCTTTAAAAGTTTGAAATGGAAACTTTTACAATTAAATATTAATATGATTCACCTCCTATAATTAAGTGGGAATTTCACAATTATAAGAGAGATACTGTGCTGTGTGAGCTCTGTTTTAGAATTCCACAGGCCCCTATTGATAGCTTTAGAAATGTATTTTCTTATGTGCTACAACTAATTAATGATCTAGTAACTAACAATTCCAAGCTGAATACATTAATCAGATTTCCTATCAGAGTTCTCTTAAAATAGGATTAAACAATGTTTTAAATAACTAATATTTTTCAATATATCTTTATTCTTTCCAAAAAAAACTATCTCTTTTAACAAAGGATAAGGGGGGGAATAGTTCAACAAAACTAGCCAACATTATTTATAATGTTCTATATCCCAAATTCAACTTCAGCAAAGAATGGAGGTATATTCTTATCTCTTCTTTGGAGCCAAGACTGCTCATTATAATTTAACAGGATTCAATTTCCACTCTAGTTTTTTCTGCCTTTCCCATTTCCACTGCAGTATAGTTATGCATACCTCATGCTGAGGAGCTTTATAATTTAACTGAGAAAAGAGAAACTATTGATATGAAATTTATTTTCTCTATATCTTAAAACCTTCTGCATCACTCCTCATTCTTTTCTCTTTTATTCCAGTCTTTAATGAAGAGATGAACCAAGGTTGAATTCTCTATATGCATTCTTAACTTACTATAATTCTCACTTCTCCAACAGATCTAGAAATAATCCTCTTTCCCTATATAGGCTCCTTCTCTCCCATCTACAAGCTTGGCCAAATTCCCTACATCCTGAAAAGAAAAAACACTTCAATCTACTTTCTTATCTCTTTCTTGGTCAAACTCTTAGAAACAGTTGTCTACACTAACTGTTTCTACTTCCTCCATATTCACTAAAACTTTTTGTAATGTTTTCCAATCTTTTTACTCACTTGAAACTGCTCTCTCCAAAATTATCAATTATCAATTTTCAAATCTGAAGAGCTTGTTTATAATCTTATCCTTCTTGACCCTTTTTGCATATTACACTGCTGACTGTACTTTCTTGATACTCTTTCCTTCCTGGGTTTTCATGACTACTCTTTCCTAATTATTCTCCTACTGTCACCACATTCTCTTTTGTCATGCTACAACCCATGTCATATTTAATAATGGTAGGTTTATTCAAGGATCTATCTTGTGCCTTCTGTTCTCTTTACCTACTTTCTCACTGTGTCCTTCCATAAGTTTAATTAATATCTTTATTCAGACATTTTAAAATCTACATACATCTACTGTCTCCTGAGTTCTAGTTGCACATCTCCAGCAGCCTATTGAATATTTCAAACTAGAAGTCCCATAGATATCTTAAACTAAAGATATTCAAAACAGAACTCATTTCTGTTCCCCTAAAACCCACTTAACTTAGAGGGCACCACCACTCTTTGAGACAACCAGGTTTATAAACATGATGTTATCCTCAATTCAACACTCTTATTTATCCTACATAATCAATCAGTTGCTAAATCCTGTCATTTCTACCTTCACAATATTAAAGATTTTCACAAACTGGTACCACCCTGCCTTTCCAATCTTATTATACATTTTTTCTCATCAATGTATTAAAAATTTCAGTCACACAGACCTTCTTGCTGCTTATTATAAATAACATTACATTTCATCATTGCTGAATAAAATTGCTTAGTGTTGTTGAATAAAACCTGCTTCTCCTCTGTGTCTTAAAATTCCTTATTTCTTTCAAAATTCTACTCAGGCACTACTTCCTACATGAAGCCTTCATTATATCCCCAGATGCTAGTGCCTTCAATGGTAAAAAAAAGAAAAAGGATAAATACCTTTCAAAAGAAAAAAATGCAATTTCAACAATATAAAAATGCCATCATGATTGGTCATAGCATTGTTCATAGTTCTTAGGTCTTTCAAAGTTTTTTTCTTTATAATATTGTAATAATCGGACAAATTTTGCTGTTGCTTTGCTCCTCTAGTTCTACATCAGTTTCAAGTTTCTTTGAATCAATTCCTGTCATCATTTCTTAGTGTGCAGTGATATTGCATTACATTCATACAGAGTTAGGTCATGAAGTCTGAATAATGCAAAATTCAATTTGGTGCAAATTATAAAATGATGCCTAGTCACATTTAATTTGAGACAAAATTATATTAGCATGACACATGCAAGCTGGTTGAAGGCTTTAACATGCCATTATATTGTCAGTTTGCAATTGCCTATCATCAAGTGTGGGTGTAAGGTGCTGATATATACCATATTACCAATAAGTCTATTAAATTTTTTAAAGAGCCCTTAACAAAATGGATAAAAGGAAGAAAATTTAAGATGGAAATACTGCAAAGACAAAAAAGAAACTTGTTATTACAATGAAACAAAAATTAGATAAATTTGAAAACAGTATGAATATGATCAAAGTAACTAAAATAGCATAAGATTTCTGAAATGCCTGAATTGAGGGTACAGAATATCACAAACACACAAAGGCAAAATAAAATACAAAAGTGGTATCATCTTTTGTGGTTTACAAACCACAACAAGGAATAGAAAAGATACACTGAACAGAAATGGAACATCTTTTAGCATTGTGGATTGAAGATTGTAATCAAACTCATTCTTAGAGCAATCGTTCAGACAACAGCTTTAAGTTTATTTATTTAAGGCAGTAACAAAAAATGGAAATAAAATGGCTAGTGATTTTGACTGATTCAGTTGCTTTAAAATTAAGTTCAATTGCATATTGCTAAAATTACCAGAGAGGTGGCCAGAGAATATGAGGGTGTGGATTTTAAATTAAAATCAATACATGTTTATCAGTCTTGAGACTAGCACTCTACAATACATTGTAGAGAGTCTACAATACATTGATGACTTCCAATTCTTTGGCAGTCAAATAAGGAAGCATGAGTGACTAAAGCTTGAGAAAATCAAATGTTGCCTTTATATTTTATATTTGATTCCATTCTCTAACTTCCCAAGCCGTATTTCTTTGTTTCTGAGTTAATTTCAGAAATTAAATTTTTGGTTTTGAGTTGTTTAAAAGGATTACATTCTACTAGTCTAAGATGCAATCTAACACAGAGGAAGGAAAATTCTCTCTGGCCTCCAAAGACCTGGTTTTTAATTTTAACCTTATTCTGTTTTCTGTGGGACCTCAGGCAAGCCCTGGAACCAGAAGGTATGTTGGAGATAAAGGGTACTTGTTAGGCCCACATCCTCAGATGACTAATATAATAAAATCTTTATTTTCAAGAGTAGTTACAATTAGGAGTAATCTTTCACAAAACGATTCTCTCTTATGAATTACTTTCTCCCCATAAACTTTCTAATACTTTTAAATTTATGATTCAACCATAAAATCTAAGCTCAATCATACCATATAATTTGGCCCAAAGAAATTACTAAGGCTTAGGTAGTTGCAGGGTAGCAGAGCCAGATTAACAGTTTTTTTTTTTATATTTTAAGCAGAATTTCACAATTATAGTTATTGTTAATTGTGTCCAATTCTTCATGACTCCATGGACCATACTGCTCATGGGGTATCTTGGCAAAGATACTGCAGTGGTTTGACATTTCCTTCTCCAGTGGATTAAGGCAAACAGAGATTAAGTGATTTGCCAGGTTCACAGTCAGTCTATGAACTCACAACTGAACACATTTGAGTCTTCCTGACTCCAGGCCCAGTGTTCAGTCCATTAAGTCATTTAGCTGCCCCCTATATTTCATGAGCCCAAGAAGGGCTTTGGCTCTTTATTGGAACACATGGGAAATGATGTAGCACAAAATTAATACCCATGTTCCATCAATAATGAAGTTTTCAGGCATGAAAAAATATGTGTTTATTAAAAAGTTGATATTAAAAAGAGGCTTTTACTGCTTCAACCTCTTTGTTTTACCTATCTTGTTATCTCTAGTCCCATTTGTCCCTGTGAGAACTTATCATTTTGATGTTACATAGAGATGTTCCTTTGAGAAATGGACAGATAAAATGATTTAATCCCAAACTGAGTCTATTTAATCCCAAAATAATTTAACTGACACTGCTATTTTTTTTCCTTTTTGTGCTCTTCTTGAATTTCCATTTTTCTGTTGAGAGGCAATTTTGGGCCAAGCCTAAAAAGATAATCCAGTAGGTTCAAGATTTAAAATGCAATGATTACAATTAAATTGTACAATTTAAAATTAACACAAGTAATTGCATTATTAATTACAAAATATAATTAAATTACAAATTTACACAAAATAAAATTAAAAACACCTTTACTACTTAAGAATTAAAATAATATACTTTAAATGGACAAGAGGTAACTCAACTTTTGTTCCAGAATCAACACAACAAACCATTTCAAAGGGCAAGAGACAGGATAAAGGTTCTGACAATTCCCCTGGGGTAAGCCCTTTCATACCTTAGACAGCAAGGAAGAAAAATGGTCTCTTTTTCTTTAAAAAACAAA
>JAJPUD010011460.1:10840-23631 GCA_023553655.1 Myrmecobius fasciatus | reverse complement strand
TGGGAAAAGGTCATTGCTTTTTGACATGGTTATTTATGGCTACTGCAATTGCAATCTAGAATGAATTTCATTGTGGGATACAGAGAAGGTCACAAGGAATCTATTCACTAACTGCAAATGGTTAGTACAAGATAAATTACAAATTAAGTAAACTTATAGATACACCTCTCAGATTACTTACCTCTTCATGCTACCTATGAATAAATTATGCCATAAGGGTTAAATGACTTGCCCAAGCTCATATAGCTAGTACCAGAAATAAGATTTGAATTCAGAACTTCTTTACTCTAATTCTGGCTCCATTCCACCAGGGGCTTCTAAGGTGATAAAGTGGATTGACTACCAGGTCTGGAGTCTCAGACTCATCTTCTTGAGTACAAATCTTGCCTCAGATATTCACTAGCTAAGTGATCTTGGGCACGTCACTTTAATTAACCCTGTTTGCCTCAGTTCTTCATGCATAAAATAAGCAGGAGAAGGAAATGGCTAAGCACTGTAGCATGTTTGCCAAGAAAACTCCAAATGGGGTCATGCAGACTCAAATACAATTGAAAACAATGAACAACATTACTCCACTACATTACTCCAGCTACCAAACCTTTATTCTTTTATCTTGGGCTGGGAAAAAATGTATAAGTGTGTAATTTCTCTAGCTATTTAACCTTCTATTGTCTCCCTCTCCTGAATTCATGGATTTACTAGGTCCTTATGTCTTTTTTTTTCCTTCTCTCCCACTGTCTGACTCATTGCTTGTTAAAACCTCTATCTAGCTAAAAATAGAACCATTAACACTTTCATTTGATAAAGCATTTATTACCAAATTCAATAAAAATTAAAAGGAAAATTTTAGAAACTTCTGATTAAAATGAGAACTGAGCATTATCTGTGAATGTTAATTGTTCGTGCTTTCTTTTCCTGTAACAAAGCTACAAAGCAATCGCCTATTTAATCCACATTGATATTCTTCTTTCACCTAGACCACACACTTCCTTTGGACACTGCCTAACAAGATCTCCCTTTGTTTTGTGTTGCCTAATTTGGTAAAGCTAGAAGAAAAAAAGTTGGGTCTCGGTTTGGAACCCTGATTCAGAAATGTATTATTAGCTTTGTAACCATGAGCAAGTCAATTTCCAGGATCTCAGTTTCCTCATCTATAAAAGATGGATAATACCTGCATTCTCTACCTTACAATGTCATCATTGGATTTGCAAACTTTAAAACCTTTTACAAATTTGGTCAATTAATCACTTTCCAATTATTTCAATCATTTCTGATTCTTTGTAACCTCATCTGGGGTTTTCTTGGCAAAGATACTGGAATGGTTTATCATTTCCTTTTCTAGCTGATTTTAAAGACTGAAGTCTTTAAAGTAAAGATAAAAATATCACTTGCCCAAGGTCACATCTATTAAGGATGTGAGGCTGCATTTGAATTCATGAAGATGAATCTTCTTGAATCCAGGTTTGATGTTCTACTTACTGTCCCACTTAGCTGCCCAATCTATTGCTATTTGACATCTATGTTGAATATTAATGGTACTCATTCATATCATCCTTAAATATAAATCTTTTTAAAAAACTGCATACATTCACAATCTTAATTTATCCATAGGTCTTCCTGATTCCAGGTTTAGTGTAGAATGTTACCTACCTAAACCTAATACTATTTCATGAACTATCAGTTAACAAGTCCTGGTGGAAGGACTTGACTAGTTAACTTGGAGGGTGGAATTTCTGAGTAGAATTCCTCCATTGGAATAAAAACTGTAGCAATAAGATGCATAAAATAAATGCTAAATATATAGTAGACTGTTTACCTTAATGAAGAAATCGAACTGAAGAAAATGGTGAATTCTAGGTAAAGATAACTAGGTAAGCAAAGACATTGGGACTTTTGGGAAGTTGTCCAGTTTGCTTATATTCAGTTATTTTTTTCAATTATGTCTGATTTTCATGATCCTATTTGGGATATTTTTGACAAAGATACTGAAATGGTTTGTCATTTTTCTCCTCTAGCTTATTTTACAGATGTGAAAGTGAGGCAAACATGATTAAATGACTTGGCCTGGTTCACACAATTAGTAAATAAATGTTTGAGGCTGGATTTGAACCCATGAAGATAAATCCTCCTGATTCTGAACCCAGTGCTCTATCTGTGGCACCACTAGCTGTTCACTTTAAAGTGCTATAGTATGCTTAATAGTATAAATCAGTATGGAATTAATTAGCATATCTTAAGCAGAGAACCTGAGAGGAGGAATGAGGAGAATTTTTGTGCATTTTATTGTATCTTTGTACTTAAAGAATTACTGTGCAGTGGATCCTAAAGTGCTTTCCTAGAATCTAACATTTCCCCTTATTTCATTCAGTTTTCACATAGGAAGAAATTAAAATTTTCAATTTAATCATATTGTGGAACTTTTTCAAGATAATAAACTAGTATTGCTAACTATAATCTTTATTGTTCCCCTGGTTTTTTTTAACCCAGTAGTCATTGATTTATGAAGTATTATGACTAAGATATCTTTAGAGGCATATTGTCATTTTCTAATCAACTATTATGATATAGTGAGCCATTGATAAGTGTCTGAGAGGTGGTTTTAATACACATTAGATTTTGAGTATATATTGATTCATTCAACAATTATTTATAAAGCCTCTACTATATGCAAGCTGCTTTGATAAAAGCACTATCAAACATTAAATGACTGAAAGATTTTTTTATGAACCAGTTCCCTTGGTAAGTGAATGAAAAAGTATTATACATTCATCAGATTAATGTAAGTTTAGGTAATAAAAATATGCATGTATCCACAAATAGAATAAATGATATAAAATTTTTATTACATCATTTATTCTATTTGTGGGTACATGCATTTTTTTTAAACCAGGTTGATATTTAAGTATGGTATGAATGAGTACCATTAATATTCAACATAGATCTCAAATAATAATGGATCAGGCAGCTAGATGGGGCAGTAAATAGAATGCCAAACCTGGATTCAGGAATATTCATCTTCATTAGTTCAAATCTGGCCTCATATACTTATTAGATGTGTGACCCTGGGGAGATTAGTTAATCTGCTTCCTCATCTGTAAAATGAGGTTAATAATAGGTCTTGCCTTCCAGGTTTGTCTTAAGGATCAGATAAAATAATAATTATAAAGAGTTAGCATAGTGCCTGGCACATGACAAGCATTTACACTATTAGTGTTATTATTATTATTGTGTTATATGTGCATCTCTCCATGTTTTCCCCACAAATTGACTCCTTTATTAGACTATGAATTTACTGACAGAAAGAACTGTCTTTTTTGCCATTCTTTTTATACATTGTTCTTAGCACAGTGTCTGACAAAGTATCTGGTGCTTGTTGACTGACTTCATATAGTATCAGGTTTAAGAAAAAAACATTTTGTTTTTACTTATATATTTTTCCTCCTTTGGAAATTAGCCTTTATTTTTCTCCCTGGGTCAACTGGGGTTAAGCGACTTGCCAAGGATCACATAGCTAGGAAGTGTTAAGTGTCTGAGGCCAGATTTTTAACTCAGGTCCAACTGACTTCAGGGATAGCCTTTGCTTTGAACTAACTGTGTCCTCTGGATGACTATTAAAGATAAATGTAATCAATCAACAAGTATTTATTAATCATTACTATGTGCCAGGTACAATACTAGAAAATGAAGTTATAAGATTAAGGAAACAATCCTACTTATTATAAGAGCTTACATTCTAATGGAGGAAACATAAGTGTACAACATAAGTGTAAAATTAATAAATACATATGCATGCATATGTAAACATATACATGCATGCACATATAAACATATACACATGCATACAAAGTAGAAATATAAGGTGCTATGGGAGCATAGCTTTGGGAGAAAAAGCACTATCTGGGGATCAGAAAAGACTTCATGAAAAAAATGACACGTGAATTGTATCTGAAAGGGACACTATTAGACAAAGGTAAGGAGGAAAGACATTCCAAGCATGGAGGGTAACCATATGACCAAGATATATAAAGAAGAGAAAAAATGCTCCAGCTGCTGGAGCAATCAACCAATGCTGAATTCACCTAGGCTTTCCGTTTTAAGTAACCCAGGTCAGCCATGTTCATGCCTTCATTCCTCTTTAATCTCCACTCTAGAGTGCACCTGGGGGAAAGTGGAGGATTACCTTCTCTTCCCTTACTCTTTCATCTTCCTTTTATGTGATTTCCTCTATAGATTATAAAATGCTTGAGAGAGAGAGAGAGAGAGAGAGAGAGAGAGAGAGAGAGAGAGAGAGAGAGAGAGAGAGACTCTCTTTTCTTTTCATTTCTCTTGGTATTTCCAGCACTTAGCACTTTCTAGCACTTCGAGAACTTAGGCACATAGTAAGAATCAATAAATCCTTGTTGACTTGACTTGCAGTCATGAATGAAGAAGAGAAAGGATTGTTGGAATACCTCTGGAGTGTATAATTGGCATAAGGTCCAAAGAGACGGGAACAGGTAGATTGGGGAGAGATTATGCAGGATTTTGAAATCTAAACTGAGGCATTTATATTTTATTATAAAGGAAATAGCAAGCCATTGGAGTAAGTCAAATAGAACTTAAACACGATCAAGTCTGCACTTTGGGAAAATTATTTTGGCAGCATTGTGAAGAATGGACTGGGATAGTGACAAATATGAGACAGGAGGATCGGTTAGGAATCTGTGGCTATAACAAATAATGAGAGCCCAAATGAAAATGGTAGCTATGTGAATAGAGAAATGGTGTAGGGTATCAGAGAGCAAGATTTGGTAACTGGAAATGTAAGAATGAGAGAGAGTGGGGAGGTGAGGATAATTCTGAGATTGTGAACCTGACTGGAACAACTGTACCTTCAATAGAAATAGGCAAGTTTAGAAAAGGGGATGCTTTAGGAGAAATGGTAATGCATTCAGTTTTAGATATTTTCAGTATAAAGAGGTCTCCAGGATATCTAGACTAAAATATACAATAGATAACTGGAAATAAAAAGACAAAAACTTACATTAGTTGAAGGTTGTAAAATATGGCTTTTAGTGAAGCAGAACCTTGACTAGCTATAAGTTGGGATGGGGGCAAGAGTAAGCAGTAACTAGGTACGTATTATAATTATTTTGAATATATCGGATGTTCTTTCTAGATTATTAATTATTCATTAACCCCAATGAACCTAAGAATATTGTTTTTGTGCCTAACCCAATATCCAGTTATGTAGGTATTTAATATATATCTGCTGATTGTGAATATTATTGAATATAAATTCTTCAGATAGCCACTTGGGAAATATAGAATTATGGGACCTGAATGAAAAATGCCAAGAACTTATCTATTCAAGGAACCTATAACAAAACATCCTAATGCTAGCCACCAAATGCTCTGCTAAGGACAAGAAAGATAACTTTCTTTGTTTCTTCGAGTAACAAACTTCTTTTAGAGAACAGCAATTTATTTTGAAATACCAGTGAATAGCTATATTCTGAATTTCCTTAGAAAAATGGTTTGCTGATCTTTTATAATAAGGCCATTTTATTCCTGGTCTTAATTACAAATTTTAATAGTAATATTAAGACTTGAACTAACACAATAAGCAAAAAAAAAAGTCAGCTAATGTGGGATAGTAAAATAAACAATTAACAAATTATCCTTCTGATTACACTTTGAATAGGTTCATTACTTTTCCTTTTAATGTAATCTTCCTTCTTTATAATCTGTTTGTGATTATTTTTCATGTACCTGAATTTGACTTTAATAAGTTCTGCATTTCATGCTAGGAGGTTCAGTCAAAAGTTTCATTGTATGTCAAAGCATAATTAACAATACTTTGGTTTCGAAATGTCAGCATGTTTCCATCAGGTAAAAAAAAGAGAGGATTTTATAGAAGACGACAAAAGGTCTAATAAAAAAAGGTTTTGCTCTTCAGTCATAATACAACTATAGAAAAATCTAATTAACATTTTCCTCAAGATTGTTATTTACTGTTAGCATCCCTTTTCCAAACCAATTCTAATTGTATGAATTTGTACCAGAAGATATTCCAGGCATTTCCATTTTTAAAGCCCACTATTCTTGGCTATATATCAGTGTTCTGATTATTCTTTTGTTGTTTTTCTGCTATGCCTTTTATTTCAAACTATCAAAACTGATTATAACAATTGAAACAAGTTTTAATCATGCTATTTTGTATATTTATGCTTTCTTCCCACATTAAGTAAATCTTTCTATATTCCTAAAAAATTAATAAACAATGCATTCAACCTGAACATATTTTGGGGGAAATTAATGAAATGGTATGGGATGCTCATTTTATCTTTTTGTAAATATGTTATTCTCCAAAAGTTACATATAGTTTAAGGAAGGGTAAGCATTATATTTATCTTCAGATTTTTTTTTTTTTGGCAACTTCAACAAATATCTATTAAGTAACTACCAAGTACAAAATAGGAATATTTAAAGCACAATGCTTTGTTTTCATCCTAACAGCACTGTATTTTCAAGATTCAAGCCATTAAATATTTTATCAACTATAGCTGATCACTATTATAGTCTACTGTCAAAATTTGGCCAAAATCTAACTCTAACATAAACAGAAACAAATGCTCCCTCAAGACTAATATCATAAAAAGAAATGAGAAAGTTCATCTTTAATCAAAATTGGAATTTCAATAAAATGATAAAATAATTTATTTAATTAAAATATTCCCAGAAGTTTTTGCATCAGCAAACAACAGGGCATTTATAAGTGGAAACAAAATTACTTTGCTTCTCTAAAGAAAATTTAAAGTTTGAGGAATAAAATCTATAATTGATATTGTTAAAAGACTGATAGACCCCCACATTAAGAAAAATAGATGTTTGCAGGAAGGAGGATCCTTAATGCATATGCTTTACAATGTAACAAATAGCAAGCCTAAGTATCAATCATACTGCAAAAGGAAGGAAATAATATTCTTGCTATTAATGGACATGATGGAAAATAAAAGACTAAAATAGGAAATTGCTCTTTTTCTTTCATTGGGTCATTGGATTAAGACCTATCAGCTTTGAACTGATAGTTATTGAAAGCTATATTCAGATACGTTTTCTTAAAACTTAAAACTTAAAATGTGGAAGCAAACATTTCCCAAATATGTGTTCTTGAATCAAATAACAGTAAGTAGATTTTTTTTTCACTTTTTAAAGCACTTACCTAAACATAAAATAATGTAATTCTATCAGAAGGTAAGTGCTTTAAAAATCAACTTACTGTCATTTGATTGAAGAACACATATTTGATAAATTTAGGGGAAGGAATACCCAAAACTGTCTAGGGAATGTATAAAATATATAGATAAAAATTTATTTATAAAAAGTACTCCAAATTAAGCACCTACTATTTATAAAGAATTATGCTTTCTGGAAATTATAGTTCTCCACTGATTTTGAATGATTCAGAATAACTTAGTCATTTCTAAACTTAGAAGAAAAATTGTGGTGTTATTTTAAAAGATCATAGACATGGATGAATATGAAATGTTTAACAAGTGGCTCTCCAAGGGGGGAAAAATTGTCCAGAACACACTTTTAAATTTAATCTAGAAACAGAGGTAAGATGGCATAGTAAAGGGAGGGACTCACCTAAGCTCTCAAATTCCTCCAAATATCTATAAATAATGACTCTAAACAAATTCTAGATTGGCAGTACCCACAAAATGATGGAGTGAAACAATTTTTTACCCCAAGACAACTTAGAAGATCAACAGGAAAGGTCTGTTACATCAGAGTGAGAGAGGAGTGGAATCCAGCACAGACTGGCTTTCCAGAAAAAAAAAAGAAAAAACTAGCACAAACCAGACCCCATCAAACTAGGAGCAGACTGCAGGGACGACTAAATCAGTGGCAGCATTGGTGGTTTCCTGACCTCACACTCAGACAGTAAGGGGATCAGAAAGCAGGTAAGAAGGAGATTTACAGGGATCCTGTTGCTGGCACCAAGAACAGGACTCTGTTACATTGACTCTATTTGGATCAAGGTTGCAATCCTAGTCTTAGTCCCAATGTGAAGAGTAACACTAGCACAGCAGAGCTTGTGGCCACAGAAGAATAGAAACCCTTGACACATTTCCGGGGCAAAAAAAGAGTATCTCTAGTCAATCACAACTCAGTGCACAATAGAGGAAAGTAGTACATACACCTCTCCCTAGATCATACCACCTTGGAAAAACTAAAAACTTACAATTACCTCTGAAAATAGATGCTCAAAACCCTGAAGCTTGGAACAATGCACACTCCATCCTAGAAGCACAGTCCCATGTTAGCACAGAGTTAAACTCATGACAGAGGCTTGAAAATGAGCTAACAATAATAACACAACAAAACCATAGAAAGTTACTATGTTGTTAAGGAGGATCAAAACACTTACTCAGAAGCAGACAAAAAAGCCAAAATTCCTGCATTCAAAACTCCACAGAAAAATTGGTGTGAGGCCATGGAAGAACTTAAAATTTTTTTTTGAAAATCAAGTAAGAGAAGTAAAGAAAATTGGGAAGAGAAATAAGAGCAAGGCAAGAAAATAATAAAAAGAGAATCAAGTTTGATAAAGGAGGCACAAAAATTGAAGAAAATAACATCTTAAAAATAAAATAGGCCAAATGTTTAAAAAGGCACAAAAATCAAATGAAGAGAAGAATGCTCAAAAAAGCACAATTGGCCAAATGAAAACAGATATACAAAAATTCACTAAAGTGAAGAACTCCTTAAAAAGTAGAATTGGCCAGATGGAAAAAGAGGTACAAAATCTCACAGAAGAAAATAATTCCTTAAAAGTTAGAGATGAGCAAGTGGAAGCCAATGAATTTGTGATACATCAAGAAACAATCACATAATTTCAAAAGAATGAAAATTAGAAAATAAAATGAAACATTTCATTGAAAAAACAAATGCCCTGGAAAATAGATCCAGGAAAGAAAATTTAAGAATTATTGGACTACCTGAAATTCAGGATCAAAAAAAAAGACCTAGACATTGTCTTTCAAGAAATTATCAAGGGCAACTGACTTAATATTGTAGAATCAGAGGTGAAACAGAAATGGAAAAAAATCTATTTATTATCTCCTTACAGATATACCAAAATGAAAACTTACAGGAATATTATAACCAAATTCCAGAACTCCCAAATCAAAAAGAAAATACCATTAAGTAGTCAAAAAAATCCATCAACAAAAAAACTCAACAAGACAAAACAAAACAAAAAAAATCACAATCATGGAACTACAATCAAGATAACACAAGATTTAGCAGCTTCTACATTAAAGGAGTGGAGGACTTGCAACATGATATTCTGGAGAGCAAAAAAAGCTAAGATTACAACCATGAATCATTTAACCAGAAGAACTGAGAATAATTCTTCAGGAGGAAAAATGGATATTGAATGAAACAGAGGACTTTCAAGCATTCCTGATGAAAAGACCAGAGATGAATGGAAAATCTGACTTTCAGATACAATATGCAAAAGAAGCATAAAAAGGTAAACAAGAAAGAGACTTGATAAGGTCAATCTGTTTATATTCTTACATGGGAAAATGATAGTTATAATTCTTTAAAAAATCTTTCTCATTATTAGAATAGATAGAAGTACACTTAGAAAGCAGAAGTGTGAGTTGAATATGATAGTATGATTATCTAAAAAAATAAAATTAGGGGATGAAAAAGAATACACTGGGAGAAAGGAAAAGGTAGAATGAGATAAATTACCTGATATAAAGACGACCTGAAATAAATGTTATAGTGCAGGGGAAAAATAAAGAAGTGGGGAGGAGAGTATTATATCTTATTCTCATCCGAACTGGCTCAAAGAGGAAATAATACACACACCCAATTTGGTGTAGAAAGCTATCTTTCCACACAGGAAAGTATCAAGGAAAGGGAAAAAGAGAAGGGATAGAGGAGAGCTGATGGAAGGGAAGGAGGTAAAAGTTTGGAGGAGGTAAAAGTCACAGGAAAAAATATTAAATAATATTTTTAAAAAATTTAATCTACATCATCAATATTTTTCCATCACTTTCTTAAGTCTAGATAATCAACAAAATAATAAGCCAAGCTTGGATTTGTAGGATTTGTTGATTTTTGAAGTAAAAATTAACATACTGAAAATTTAACCATTGACTACTGAAATAAATACTATCGCCAATATTTTGTGGGTCTATATAATTCAGGGAGAAATATGCATGCTTAAAAGATTCAGTAGGTATAATTTGCTATGGTTCAAGAAGAATGCCTTTTGAACAGCAAGAAGTGATAATGGAGTATGGTGGAAAGCTCTGGAGTCAGAAACTGTGGGTTCAAATCCTGATTCTCACACTGCATGTATAATATTGTACAATTCACTTAAACTCCTAGATATGATTTTTCTCATCCTCAATTGAAACAGCTAGACTAGAAAGTCTCTGTTATACTGCTTATATCTGCCTCTACCATTCTATTATGCAATAGTTTATGAAGATTCAATTTTATATGTATATTTATTTGTGAGTGCAAGTGTATGTGTATACATATATGTGCAAGTGGGCACATGTGTAGATACACACACATACATATTTATATATACTATCCATTGTACTTAGATATAGGGATCATTTACTATTGTTTCATCTCTTCCCTATGAATCTGTTATTCCCTTGGAATAAATTATTAAATCTTAAATTGGTACACTGAGGTAATTAAATCCAAGTCTTAATTTTAAAAAACCCCAACAATAAAAATTGTATACTGGCTATACCTCTAAGTATGCCTCCTTCTCAGAGTTGAAGAAAGTATTTAATAAACTTATAAAGTATTATAGAGGAATGTATTATTAGTAGTAATAGTAATAATGATATTTCAATAAATAGTATTGTAAATTTCATTTTTTTCCTTTTATGTAGTGGGCTAGAAACAAAGAATTGGTTATCTAAATGTGAAGAGAGATATGTATGCATGAAATTCTCTCAATCTGAGCAGATCAACAATCATCTGATACATGGAGTTTCTTCTGAGCCCTAATCTTCCATCTGGAACTAGTGGAGTCAGTCAACAAGTCTTTATTAATCACTTACAATGTATCAGGTCTTGGGCAAAGCCCTGAGGATACAAATACAAAGAAAATCAAAAATAATTCCTGCCCTTGAAGAACTTACATTTTAATATGGTAAGACAACACATAAAAGGGAGCTGAAAAGCAGAGGACTGGGGGAAGAGAAAAACAGAAAGAGAAATATTCTGGAGTAAAAAGCAAGACACATTCTGAAGTAGGGGTGGGAAAGGAATGAAATGTGATTGCCCTGGAGCCCTGCCTCAAAATGAAGGTTACCAATGGGAGACAGATACTGCAGGATAGAAGCAGCTACAACTATATATTTCAAAATTAGATCTTAAAAGAACCTCAAACCTAAAACAAAACTCTTAAAGGTCAGTAGTTGGAGTAAAGGAATGAGAGACTTTCAGGCATGGGGGACAAATACTTGGAGCTGAGAGATGGAGATTCATGTTCTTGGAACAGCCAGGTGGCCATTTATCACTACATTGAAGATTACATGTTGGAAAGTAGGATATAAAAAGACTGGAAAAGTATGAGAGAGCTAGCTTATGAAGAGCTTTGCATGCCAAACAGCATTTTGTATTTGCACCTAGATGCAATAGGAAACTACTTGAAATTACTGAGTAGAAGTGATATGATTAGGTCTGCATTTTTAGAAAATCACTTTAATGGATAAATGGAAGATGGATTGGAGGGGGTAAAACAGACAGAGGAGGTAAGACAGACCCAGAAGAAGCAAGCTATTATAATAGTTCAGACGTGAGATAATGAGGGTCTTCACCAAAATAATGGCAGTATTAGAGGAGAGAAGGAGTTATATTCAAAAGATGCTGCAAAGGTGAAGCTGGAAGGTCTTGGCAATAGCTTAGATATGGAGATGAGAGACTAGGAGGTATCCAGGATGATTCTTAAGTTATAAACCTGAGGGACTAGGAGAATGATATCGCCCTCTACAAGAAAATGGAAGGGGGAAGAATGGAGAGTGTTTTAGGGGAAAAGATAGTTAATTCTGTTTCAAACATATTGAGTTTAAGATGTCTATTGGATATCTAGTTTGAGAAGTCTAAAAGGAAATTGGAGATGCAAGATTGGGGGTAAGATCATCAAGTAAAATACTATAGAAGCAGAAGAAGAGAGGTAGCCCAGAAAAGAACCCTGAAAGACATTTATGGTTAGAATATGTAATTTGAAAGGAGATCCAGAAAAGGAAACACAGGAATGGTCACATAGGGAGGAGGAAAACCAAGAGACAGGAGTATCTCAAAAACCTAAAGAGAAGAGAAATATCAAGCAAGAGAGAATGATCAACACTGTCAAAAGCTGCAGGGAGGCCAAGGAAGATGAGGTTGAGAAAAGTCACTGAATTTGGCAACTAAAAGTCATAAGTAATTTGGAGAGAGCAGTGTTGGTGAAATGGTAAAATTGGAAGCCAGATTATAAGGGGTTAAGGAGAGAAAGTGGAGACGGGTACAAAGGGCAGAAGAAAACCAGAACAAAAATGAGCAGGAATGGAGGGATCACTTGAGGATTCTTTTTTAGGACAGGGGAAACATGGGCAGGTTTGTAGACAATAGGAAATGAGCTAGGAAAGAGATACACAGAGAGAGACAGATACAGAAAGAAAAAGACAAAGACAGGACAGAGATAGAGATAACATGAGAGACAGAGAAAAACAAAGAGAGAGAGAGAGAGAGAGAGAGAGAGAGAGAGAGAGAGAGAGAGA
>JAJPUD010011460.1:0-10830 GCA_023553655.1 Myrmecobius fasciatus | reverse complement strand
GAGAGAGAGAGAGAGAGAGAGAGAGAGAGAGAGAGAGAGAGAGAGAGGGAAAGAGAGAGAGAGAGACACAGAGACAGAGACAGAGACAGAGACAGAGACAGAGAGAGAGAGAGAGTTTGATTGAAAACAAGATGACAGAGGTAGCAATCTGTTGGAGGAGACAACATGGAATAAGATCGTTTAACAAGTAGAGAGGTTAACCTTAGTAAGAAGTAAGTTTTATCACGTGAAACAGGGGTGAAGGAGGAGAAAGTGTTAGGAAATGAGGCAAGGGGGAGGAGTATATGGCATATGGCCTCAATTTTCTTTTATAAAACTGAGACAGTGAGAAGAGGATAAGCTATGGAAAATTTGAGGAGAGATGAAAAGGCTTAGAAGAGCTGCTATGGAGATGAGACAGTGTTGTTAAGGGAGATATAATAGGGTTGTCTAACAGGACTGAGGTATCAGTTAAGGTTATATAACAAGACTGTAGTGGATTTATTAAGGAAGGTTGTATGATTTTCTTCACTTTCCTTCAGAAGCACGGGCATAGGCACAAAGGTGAAAAAATGCTGTGCATAGGCACAAAGGTGAAAAAATGCTGGGAGTGAGCTTAAGGCTGAGGCTTCAGGGGGTGAGAGATTCAAAAGAGAAGGAAAGTATAGAGTTAAATTGGTTCACTATGAAGTCAAAATTGGAAGAAGAGAGGAGGAGAATTCTTTAAAGGCATACTTTGAAAAAAAACTAGGTAAATTTATTAATATCTCCAGATGGGGAACATTTTGTTATTTGTTAGGTACCTGAGATGGGGAGTTATTAAAACAAATTTTAGATTGTCTCCCCAGATGGAAACTACCAAATGAGTGAAGGTCCTAAAGAAAATGGATTTGATAGGTTGGATTTATTCAGTCCTACCATGACCTGACACACTCTAATCTCAGGCTGTCTCGGAGACAAAGAAATACCTGCTTCTGGATGGAGTCCCAAAAGAATGCCTTCAGTAGTCTTCAACTGTGGGTCTTCCCTGACACAACTATAAAGTTGTGGTCTAATACATTGTTGAAAATTGGGCAGGAGGCTGTGACAATTGTGGCTTAAGCATACTGTTATCAATGTAAAAAGACACTCTAGGAATGGAAGGAGGAATAATAGGTTGGCAGATGGCAATGGCAACCTCTGCTAGAGGGAGTATTAGGTGTGACTCCTGAAAAGTAAGGCTGATAAGAAAGCAATTGATGGCCAGTCCATGGAGAGATTAGTAACATTGCAGAAGAAAAGTCAGCACCAAGGCTCTAGGGGCCCCTCAGTGTTGGCCAAATCTGAGATATACCCTTTATCGGTTTTCTTTGCTATTCTCTCATATTCCAGTTTCCTGACTTTGGGTGTAAGGGAAAAAATGCCATACTATTATGCCAGGTCTTCTGTCTTCCTCAGAAAAAAAGAGAAATACAATTGTGTACCACCGTCCTACCTCTGAAGTCAAGAGAAAAAACATCATCCCAAGATAACAGATTTTATGCTTAGTTTACTGCCTTCTTCAGGACAAGTAGAAACACAATTCCATGAAGCTTTACCTTTAGCAAGGAGAGAAATGCCATTCAGTCATAATAAGTTCTTTACTTTCCCTGTCTTTTGTTGGGAAGAGAAGAAACAGCATTCAATCATGTGTCCTGTCCTTTATCAAAAGGAAGTAATACCAATCCTTTAGCACTTTACACTTAACCCCCTTATTTGAGAATGCTAAGATCCTGAGACCAAACACCTATGGATAATCTACCCAAACATTCCTTGAGGACTAAGAAATTCCCACCTGATCATAACTTCCCCTTCCCAGCGATTTTGCAACCCTAGCTGGCATCATTAGGATCCCAATTTCTACCCCAACAGTCTTTTTTTTAATTCCTATTCCCCTCAACTCAACCTCAACATTCTACTCCAGCTACCCTTCCCTTCCACTGCATTCTCTGGAATGTCATGGGTAAAAGATTTGTTTTTATCTTAAATCTTTTCCTTTCCTACTCTTTCCATCTTCTGAATTTTATTGAAATTGGCTCTCTCCTGATAACATAAGCTCTCTTGCCTTAGTTTCCAGGACTGGTTACCCTTTCATTGATTCTACCTGACATTCCACAAATAAAAATGGGGAAGTTGAAATACTCTTTGTTCACTATTGCCATTTAAAAGTTCTTCCTCTACCACCATCACCTCATAATCAATCATCCTTTAGATTTATTCAATTCATAGCCCACAATAAAAATTCTCATAGCTGTTGTGTGCCAAAATCCAAGATTCTCTTTCTGTTTCTTCAATGAGTTCAGTGCCTGTGGCTGAGTTTTTCTCTTCTCCCCAACTCATACTCTCATACTAGAGGACCTCAAGATATATGATACTCAAACATTCTAACCTCACAGTTAAATATACTACTCTCTCAAGACCTATCCATCTATCCCACCTCAGTGATATACAAAAAAGGCCATCACCCACAAATGTACCACATCTATGTTTATGAACACTGAAATTCATTTTTCATTCCATCTCTCCCTCTGCTTTGCAAACCCAAGTCCTATTCTTCATCTTTTCCAATCCCCTCAGCTTCATAGTTCTTTCCAAGACTATTACTGGACACTTCCCTCCCTTCTCCATTTTGACCCCTTAGTAAAATTGGTTCAACTTTACACTGTCCTCTTTTCTTGAGTGCCTTGTCACTATTACTAAATTTGACCTCCAAACCCTAAAGCTTATATCATTCTCATCATCTACTGCATTATTTCCTACTGATGTACTGCTGAATGAAGCTAGAAAATATCATGAAACTATGATGACTGGATCTACTATAAATTTCTGTTATATAATTTCAACTGGATCCTCACTATATGACAAGGAAATACCTCCCTAATTAACTCACTATCCCACCAAACCAAGTAGCTCTTCTAAAATTTTCATCCCTTCTCAAATCTATCATGCCTTTTTCTCCCCTACCCTCTTAGCTGACAATATTGCCCTTATGACTGAAAAAAGTTGGAGCTATTTGCTGAGACTTCTCTCTTCTCTCCTCCTTTTCCTCTTCACATTTCATCTGGAAGTTTTCTGCTAATATATCTGTCTCACATGCAGTTTCTCCTTGTGATGGCTAATAAACCTTCATGATTCTGTCTTCTCCACCATATTGCTTCCTCTATCATCCCTACTCTCACTTATCTTTAATCTTTTCTCATCTACTGACTGCTTCCCAATCACCTACACACACACCAATGTTCCCCCCATCTTCATAAAACCCTCACTTTATCACTAAACTCTTTGAGAAAGCCATCTCTAATGATTGCCTCACTTCCTTTCTTCTCCCTTTCTTCTTAACTTTCTACAATTTGGCTTCCAAACTCAACATTCAACTGAAATTGCTATCTCCAAAGTTACTAATAATTTCTTAATTGCCAAATCTAATGTTCTTTTCTCAATCCTTATCTTTTTTTTTTTTGACCTCTCTGCAACCTCTTTTCCTTCTCTTTGGTTTATTACTACACTACTTTATCCTGGTTCTCTTCCCATCAGTTAATAACTACTTCTTTTTATTCTCTTTTACTGAATCTCCATTTAGGTCATTCCTACTAATCTTGTGTCCTTCCCAGGGCTCTATTCTGGGCCCTCTTTTCTTCTTCTTCTTCTATACTATTTCACTTGGTGATCTCAACAGCTCCGGTTCACTCAATTAACATCTTTAATCTGATTATTCTCAAATTTATTTATCTAGCTCTAATTTCTCTATTAAGGCTACTAGATGGCCCAGTGCATAAATCACTGGACCTGAAGTCAGGAAAATCTGAGTTCAAATACAGTGTCTTATACTTACCAGCTTGGGCAAATCACTTAATCTTTGTTTACCTTAATCCACTGGAAAAGGAAATGACCAATTACTCTAATATCTTTGCCAAGAAAACCCAGTGGCTAATACTGTTCATGGGGTCATAAAAAGTCAGACATATCTTGATCTTCAGTGTCTAAATGCCTATTTACCATCTCAAACCAAATGTCTGCTACACATCTTACACTCAACATGTTCAAAATTGAACCCATTATCTTTTTCCTTAAACTTCCCCTTTTAAAAATCCCTGTTACTGTTGAGGTTAGGCCCATACCTCCTCCTTTCTTCTTGCAACAGGGGTTATTTTTTCTAGAAAAAGCAAACAGTCCCAGGACTTCCATGACTTGTCACCCAGCAGTATAACAGATTTCACCAACCAGCAGCTATAGTCCCTTCTTAGTAGATTTTGAAGATCATGGGAGTCACCCACAGTACACACTGTCTTGCTGCAGATTATTTTCATATTGTGGGTCGAGGGGTAGGTGTGTCAAATTTTCTGTCTTAGAACAAAGTAAACTTCCTGTTATTAGCATTTGAGAAATTGAATATCAAGTTTTTACTTGGTATTTAAGGGTCTTCAGAGTCTAGTCCTTTTCTATGTTTCCATTCCTTTGACATATTACTATGATCTATCAATACCTGCTTATTAACTATTCCCCATACCTGAAACTGCATCAACTATATCCATACCTTTGCATTGGCTACCTCCATGCCTGAAATATCTCCCTCCTCACTTCTAACTTCACATCTCTAGCTTCAAGACAGCTCAACCATCATCCACAGGAATCCTTTCTTAGTCCTTCTGCTCCAATCCCTCTTCTGAACTGATAGCACTTTCTCCTATAATGTTATCTTCCTTTTACTTTGACATTTATTTTTTATATACTGTTTATTTAGTGTGTCTTCACCTTTAGTATGTAAGCTTAGGAACAGAGACTTTTTTTGTCTTTTTGTGTGTATGTGTGTATCACTTGGGATTAGAGCAGTGCCTGGTGCAAATAAATGTTGATTAAAACTATAGCAAAGAGCTGATATCAAGCATAGTGGCAGATTTAAATCCTACTATTATACTGCTAGTGAGACTTCCTGAAATATTTTAAATAAAAAAATTAATGAGAGGATATGGGATTTTAAGAAAAATAACTGGAATTTTCACCTCTAGCAAGGCTTTGACTGGTCACAAAGACCCTATAAGTAGTAGTTCTTCCTAACTAGGAATGAGAACTTTTAATATTTAATATTTATTATTAAGTTCTTGTCTATGGGTCATGTTTACTTTTAAATTGCTGAGTTCATTGTAATTCTGTGAATTACGTAATAATAATGAAGCATAATAATGAAATAGTTTGTGCATATCATCCCAGTTAGAGTGGTGGTAGTTAGGATTCCATTCCTACATTAGGAGAAGTCACTTTCATTATTTGTGGCTCACAGACATACATATCTCATGTCCTCAAGATTCAAGCAAAGGGATATCAGGCAACTTAAAGATTGGGTCAGCCAGAATTGTTTATAAGAAGTATGAAATCTCTCGGTTTCTGTGAACAATCAAAAAAAAAAAAACCCACAATTGAGCAAAATAATGTAGAAATGTGATAATGTAGGAATTATGGTAGTTCTTCAGCTACCACAATAAGAGACTAGCCAAATCAACTAGCATTTATTAAATGCCTACCATGTGCTAAGCATTAGATAACATAGTAGTAGCAGTACATCTCTCTACTTATCCATTAAGAAGACATAGCATGGCCTGGAAGAAGAGAGCTATAGATGTTATGACCACCAGCTGCCATGGTTAAGATGCTCCAGAAAAACATCTGCCATGCCTCCCTTCTCCTGACCTTATTCTTAAAAACACATAAAATTGGTCCCAGGCAGAATGCCTCCCCATGGTCCTCATCTTGTATCAGCTTCCATTCTTCCCAAAATAGGAACTACAACTCCCATGGACTTGTGGTCAGCCAAAACCATATCATATTTATTTATAAATAATACATATTAATGGAAAAATACTTCTTTTAAAATTATATTTCTATGTCTCCTATGCTTACATATGAGTGTATGTATATACATGCATGCACAGACACACACAGAGAGATCCACAGACACATAGACACAGCCAAGGTGGGGGGTGGAAACATTTCTCTAGGCTTAAGTAGGGCTTTTTTTGGGGGGGGGAGGTTGGTTGGTTGGTTTTGGATTTTTTTGTTTATTTTTTTTAGCACATGTTAAATGAGATTTGGGGCTGGAAAAGAATAAGAAAACAAAGATAAGTGATAGGTGAGATTCAACCACTATTCATGCTAAATAAATTCACTTTCATATTAGACAAAATACACTTTTGTTCATAGCTAGGTAAAGCCAACATACTAGAATTGACTTATAATCATCTTTAACCTATAATCTATCTATTAATCTATAATCTTTAATCTATAATCATGTATAATCAATTACCTAAATCTGGTTTTGGTATTCAATTTAAATATTCCTGAAAAATGAAATTATATCAAAGGAATTAAGGATTTAGTAGTGATAACCACTGTCTGATCCATCTAAACTGGGAGTGAAGCAATTTTATAATCCTGTCCTCCACTTCAACTTTGGGATATGCAAAATTAAAGTCTAAGAACACATAGTTAATTTATTTTGCACTTTTGATTTTGCTCATCATAAAATTAAACTTTTGATATTCCTTATTTTTTAAGTCATTTTAGAACAGTTTATCTTCTCTCACACCAGCTCAATCATTCAATCAATAAACATTTATTAAGGACCTACTACTACTGTGTGTGCTAAGCAGAGGGGATATTAAAAAAAAAAAGCAAAAGATACTCCCTGTCCTCAAGGAACTTACAATCTAATGGGGAAGCCAACATGCAAAAATGTATGCAAATCAAACTATGAACAGGAAAAATAGAAAATTATTAATAGAGACAAGGTACTGGAATTAAAAGGAGTTCACTTTCCTGTAGGAGCTAATATTTTGATTGGAACTTAAAGGAAGTACAGGAGGTAAATCCAGGGAGGGAGGACAGAGAAAATGCCTGCAGCCTAGAGATGGAGTTCTTGTTCAAGGAATAAACAGAAGGCAGTGTCTCAAAATCTTGAAAGGCAAGTTGGAAGGTAAGGAAGACTGCAGAGGTAAGAGGGGGCTAGGTTACAAAGAGCTTTGAAAGCCAAAGAGTTTTGTATTTGATCCAACAGGCAATGGAAACCACTAGAGTTTACTTTATTACTCTATTATTGAGTAGGGGAGAGTGAGAACAATGCTTTAAGAAAATCTTAGTGACTCTGAGGTCATGCTATTTCTATGTGTATGGTGCATATTCATAATCATACATCTAACAAACTTATCACATTTATTTCTGGATATTTCTAAAGTACAAAAAGAAAGGGGAAAGAAGACACCAAATTGCATTTCTCAAAAAAAAATCTTAACCTTATTAAAATAGTTCAATAGTAGCAATTAGATATTATTCAATAGGTATCATTCAGTAGATGGTGTTAGGGTACAAACAAAATTTTAATTTGGTTATTGTTACCAAGATCCTGAGCTTTTGGCTAATATTTATGGCCAGTTTGTCTCAATCCCTTTAAAAGCAAGCACACCTAACTCTTAATGTTTTGCCCTCCCTCATTCCAAAGGATATTATTTCACATACTACTTTCAGCTTTGAGATCACAAAATCTGATGCTTCAGTGATTAACCTTAGGAATACCCCAGGGTAGGAAAGAGTAGGAAGTGCTGAGGAAGGGAAATCTTTAGAATCTTCATTGTAATTTACTTCACTCTACTTTTTAATCAAGCCCTGTAAACAAAAATTACCTCTGGGGAACAGAGTAGCAAAGTCCAAGACCTGCTTTGCCTCAATGCAAAAAGTGGTTTTCAAAAGACTATTTCTTTAAATACTAGGCAATTTTGTAAATTAGAAGTTTATCTTCTTATCCTCTCCTAGTGTCTTCTATAATTCCACTCAACACAATTTACTATTCAAGTTCTGTCTTATTTCATAGAATCTTAGATTAGGATCAAAGGGGCCCTCCAGAGTCATCCAGTCCAACCCTTTCATTTTTACAGATGAAGAAACTGAAGCCCAGAGAGGCTACTACTTATTCTTGCAGTGGTACTAGAGTCCTTGATCCTCAAATAAGATATCCATCCCTTTGTGCATTTTTTCCTCCCTTCTCATTTATACTTCTAGGCTTCCTCAGGTCCCAGTTCAAATCACCCCTTCTACATCCAATCTTCCTCTCATAATATCAAAGTTTTCTTTCTGAGATCAGCTTCAATTTATTCTGTATATACCTTATTTCCACATAATCATTCTCTTATTTCCCCCTTAATACACTGAGATCCTCAAGAACTCTTTTTTCCTTTATTTTATTTTGTTTTTATCACTAGCACTTACCATAGTCCCAGGCACATGGTAGCCATTAATAATCCTTATTGCTTTGCCTTCTTTATTTGCCTGAGATCTGTCCTATTAGGATTTTCTGAAGTCAGGCTTTTTGACTTAAAGCATTATATAAATGTTAAGTCACAATTATCAACTGGAATACATTACCTGTCCCTTATTACTTTCTGGTTCCCTAAAGCTTCTTTCCACCAGATATCTTACTCTGAAAGGCAAAAAGGGTCCTGGGCCTCTGCTACATTAGAAAGATTTTTTTTTAATTGGAGCTTTCTCCTGGATACCTATCTTCCAACTCACCTTTTATCAGAGAGGGAAAAAGAAGAAAAAAGTTCAAAGTTCAAACTCCCCAAACCTTCCTCACGCCTTAGGGTACAAACAGTGCAACTAGGGCAGTGATTCAGATCCACTCTTGTGAGGAATCCACTTTGACAGCGCTAGATAGAAACGTTGATGGGGAAGAAGGAAAGAGAAGCATAAGGCAACATAAGGCAGGCAAACAGTTAGAAATGAACCCTGGGGAAAAGTAGAAGAAAAAAATGAGATCCAAGGCGAGAACTTCTCAGGAAAAGGCAGGAAAAGAGTGGGATTGTTGCAAAAGCTCAACACCAGCAAAATAAACCAGAAGCATATCGTAGATAAGAATACGGAGGGAAAGAAGGAAATCGGAGCTTGATGAGAGAAAGGCAACAGGCAGATGGCAAAGAGTTTGGAGAGGGAGGACAAAGATGCAGAAGAAAGTAGGCAGAGCCCTCCCATCCTCCGGCCCTTTTCTTTCTTCGTTACCTGTACTGTTTCCTCCGTGGTTGGCGTTATTTCGGGGAAGGATGCCAGAGCATTTCTCCCACTCCACTTGGCCCGCGAAGCAGAGCTCCGCTACGATGTGCAGCGCCTTCTGGCACAGACTGCTCACTCCGTCCTCGCGGAAACTCATCTTTCCTCTCTCCCCCTTTTCCTTGCTCTTTTTTTCCTTTCTTTTTCTTTATATCCCCGTTTCGCCCCACTTGAACTCAGTTTGATATCTTCTTTTTTTTTTTAAACTATCACCTGGTCAGAGTTTTGCCGTAGAACCCACTAACTACTAGGAACCCCAAGTTAGCCCCATAGCTAGAGGAGAGGAAAGAAAGATGAAGGAGAGATGCTGAAGTCTTCTTCAAGCTACGGGGATTTGCACCAATTTACACGCAGTGAGCATGATGGGGAGAGACGTAAACAAAGGGGGAGGGGAGTGAAAGGAAGAAAAAAAAAGAGGCAGTTTTCCACTTGTAAAAACAATACTCCCCTCTCCTCTATGTGCGTGTGCGCGCGCACGCGCTCTTCCCGCGTGGGTTGTTGGCCGAACACTCAATAGTAAGGTAGAGCGGGTTTGGGAGAGACAGGTGGTCGCAGAGGATTGTGATCCTCCTTGCCTTCTTTGAGTCAATTCAGGATCAGGCAGTAGCAGAGAGAAAAGAACATCCGTTCCAAGGACGCGCATCTGTTTCTGTCCACTTATGAAAGCTTAGGGCGGCATTCATATTCTGTCCCCCTCCCCTTTTCTACTGAAATTCAAGACCCTAAACTCCTCTTCAACACCTTACATCTACCCCGAGGGCTTTCTGTCTTCTAGGTGCCATTGCAATCTCATCCGTGTGTATACATGTGTGTAAGGTTCTCGATTATTGATTGATTGAGATGGTTGTTGGAGCAAAAATAAATTCCATTTTATATATTTCTTTTGTATAAAATCTTGGAATAAATTTTAATTGTGAATTTAATTTGTCTAGCTAGATGACTTTTTTATTAAAGCTTTTTATTTGTATAACACATGTATGGGTAGTTCCCCAGAATTGATCTTTACAAAGCTTTCCATTACAAATTTTACCCCCAATCCCCTCCCCTCCCCTAGATGACAGGAAGCCCACTACATGTTAATAATATTGAAATACTTCACAAGTTGTGCAAGAAAAATCCTATCTACAAGAAAAAAAAGAAAATCAGACAAAGGAAGCACAATGCAAGAAAACCTCAATAGAGAGCATGAAAATGGTATGTTGTTGTCTATATTTCATATCCCTCTCTCTGGATGTATATGGTTTTCTTCAGTGAACAACTGGAACTGGTTTGATACAATTCTTTGTTGCAGAGAGCCATGTCCATCAGAATTGATCATCATGTAATACTGTTGTTGCTGTGTATAATGATCTCCTGGTTCTGCTCGTTTCACTCAGCATCAGTTGATGCAAGTCTCTCCAGGCCTCTCTGAAATCATCCTGCTGGACATTTCTTACAGAACAATAATATTCCATAACATTCATATACCATAATTTATTCAGCCACTCTCCAATTGATGGGCATGCCTTCAGTTTCCAGTTTCTAGCCACTACAAAAAGGGCTGCCACAAACATTCTTGCACATGTGGGGCCCTTTCCCTCCTCTAAGATCTCTTTGGGATATAAGCCCAATAGAAACACTGCTGGGTCAAAGGGTATGCACAGTTTGATAATTTTTTGAGCATAGCTCCAAATTGCTCTCCAGAATGGTTGGATCTGTTCACAGTTCCACCAGCAATGTATCAGTGTCCCAGTTTTCCCACAT